>CAUYRT010005846.1:0-49009 GCA_963574885.1 Lepilemur ruficaudatus
GTAGTCCCAGCTACTCGGGAGGCTGAGGCAGGAGGATTGCTTGAGCCCAGGAGTTTGAGGTTGCTGTGAGCTAGGCCGATGCCACGGCACTCTAGCCTGGGCAATAGAGTGAGACTCTGTCTCAAAAAAAAAAAAAAAAAAAAAAATCTGGACAAGCAAAGATGTCCTTTTCTTATTGAGGGCATCTGTGTGACCACTGCCCTGGGTCCTGGTGCTAGTTTTGGCTCCTCCCTGGCCCTGAAGCTGCAGCTGACGACAAAGACCTTTCCCACCCCTGCAACTCAAGGGCCCATTCACATAGTGCCTTGTCACAGCTGAGGGGACCACATAGCACCAAGAACATCGTGGGACAGACAGCACGTCTAGTGCAGGCCTTTCTCCTCAGTATAGGCATGGCCATTTCCTCTGTGCCTCCCCTGCTACCTTGGGCCTCTTTCTGCATCTTCCAGCCTTCTCTCCCTCCTTCTGGTTCTCCTATTTTCCTGCATTCTCCTTTACCGTGCATTCAGGTCAGTGCCCCTGCTGGGACCTTCTTGGGGCTTCACCCGTCCCGGTGGACTCCTTGCTCCCTGTGGAGTCTCCTTGAGGTGGGCCTGACCTGAGAGTGGGGCAGGTGAGCTCCAGTGTCCATGGCCCAGTGGGGTGTGAGCAGTGACGTTTTATACAGGATCATTTCTTTAAAAAAAGTTTAAATATTTTTTCTGATTTTTACGAACAATGCATGTTCATTATAAACATTTAGAAAATTTAGAAAAATATAAAGTAAAAATCATCTATAATCCTATACCCAGGGATGATCACAATTAACATTTTGCTAATTTTCATTTTCTTTTTTTTTTAACTTCAGCTTTTGAAAAGGAGACATATTGAGTTTGCAAGTCAGAGCGCCTTGTGTCCTTCCTGCTGTGCCCCCAGCAGATCGCCACCCTGGTGGCAGGATGCGTCCAGCAGGCAGCTGTGTGTCACCTGTGGTTCCTCACGCACAGGCAGACGCAGATCTGTGGTTGTTTGTGCATGGCAGTAGCACGCTACATGTGCTGTTTTGCCCTTTGTTTCACAGTGTAAGAGTACAGCATAGACTTGTGTCTGTATTTGTACATAAGGACTTTTCACTCTGTTTCTGGCTGATAGTTAGCTACCCCCACTCCCCACCGTTTAGTTGGTCCCAGCCTTCTACTGCCAACCATTGGCATGTGTGTGTTTGTGTGTGCACTTCTGTATCCACAAGATGAACTCCTGAAAGCACTGCAACTGGGTAACCTGCACTTGTGTTGTTTTGCTTCTCTCTGTGGGGTTTGTGCCCCTCTCTCTGCTCCCACCAGCAGCACGCAAGATGCCTCTTCCCCCAGCTTTGCCAGCACAGGGCCGTGGTGAGCTGGTGGGTTTTAGCCAGTGCAGTAGTGGAGGACGATAGATCTCAGTCCAGCTTTGTCTTGGCGCAGTTGCGCGTCTCTTCGCATGTTTGAGCCCTCTGTGTCTCTGTGGGCTCTCTGCTTAGGTCCCTCGTTCACTTTTCTGTTGAGAAATATAGGCCCCTTAATATAGGAGGGAGAGTCCTCTTGTGTGATGTAAGTTGTAACTAATATTTTGCTTGTTTCTTGGTGACCTCTGAGTCTGAGTCTTCCCAGGTGTTAGAGAATATCAGAGCAGGCCGAAACAGCCCTTGCCCGGTGATTGCTTTGGTTTCTGGCCCCTCCTGCTCTGGAGAATTCGGTGCAGCCCTAATCCTGACCCAGGGCAGGACCTTTGTGGTTGTGGAGTCTGCTCCTGTCTTTGTATTCCATGTTATCACACTGATGTTTTCTCTATGGTGAGAGAATTACTGTCCTCTGGTCTTGAGTTGGCTGGTATCAGAAATCTCTTCTTTGGAAATTGTTGCCTTATTCTGAGTGGGAATCTGCATTCCTTAACTGGGATTATACTGCAAACAAAATCAGACTAACCTGAAATTAAAAGCAGCAGCAAGCCAGGCATGGTGGCGAGTGCCTGTAGTCCCAGCTACTCGAGAGGCTGAGGCAGGAGGATCTCTCGAGCCCTGAAGTTCAAGTCCAGCCTGGGCAACACAGTGAGACCTTGTCTTTTAAAAAAAATAGAAAAAATAAAAAACAGACCGTCGACTTCGTATTTCTAACGAAAGAATGGGCTGTGGTTTCTTAGATTTGAATTGTGTTGGAAAGTTAGAAGGAAACAAAGTTTTGGACTGTGTGTTGCATGATCTGCCAGACTGCGCAGCAGTTCCGAGCTGGAGGCAGCCCAGCGCCGCCTAGTGGGCACTCATTTAAAGGACAGGAATCTGAGTTTTCGGTGAAAGGCTCCCAGGCTGTCCCTTAAGCCAGGCATTCTGTGTGTGAGTGCCCAGGGCCGCCTTTCCTCTAGGCGAACTCCCACCCTGCCAGTCCTGGTTCTGGAGACTTCTGGAGCCATGCTGGGCGCCGTGCTCCTCTGGTAGGGGTCCTGGCAGTGGTGTGCTCTCCTGTGCCCCACCCCTGCCTGGTGCTCCACGGCTCTGCATCCATCTGGGAGCCTCTCTGGCCTGTGGCCTCCCCTCTCTCCTCATCCTGCCAGATCCATGGCGGGCCTTGAGGGCCTGGTCTGCCACTGCTCCTGCAGGATGAGCTGCACCTGTGCTAAGAAGGGGAGACTGAGTTTACATTATTGATCAGGTAGTATAAAATACAGAGCACCTTTCTCCTGGCAGTGACTTTCTCCCATCCAAGTATTAACCAGGCCTAACCCTGCCTAGCTTCTGAGATCAGATGAGATTGGGTGCGTTCAGCACGGTATGGTGGTGGACCCGATAGGGACTTTCTGCCAGATCCCGGAGAAAGTTTTCTCAGAGCAGAACTGAAAGACCAGAAGCTGTGAGACTTAATGAGTTTTGAGATTGGGGTGGGATTTTTTCAAAAGAATTGTTCTGGATTTGCTATTTTAATTAAAAGCCAGGGTTATAATGTGGCTCAGTAGCCTTGTGTCCTTGTCTCCTGAGACCTGAGTGTCTGTGAATATAGACTGGAGTGTGAATCCCTCAGGAGGCCATCTCACCTGCCTGAGTACCTGTGTCTCCCTGTGGAGCTCAGTGACCTTAGTGACAGCATCTTACTCATCTGTGTGACTGTTGGGTTGTGTCCCCCAGAAGGCATCGCGCCATCCCTTCACTTTCTGTAACACAGGCCTCGTGTTCAGCATGTGGAGGCATGGCTCGTCCACTAGCAGTTGGAGGAATGTGTAGATAGGAGTCATGACAGTAGACAGTAATGACATGTAGATTCCATGGGGTATGAAGAAGTGATTTGTTGAATGGTTCTCTGAGTTAATAGAGCCTGTGGTACGGCTTGGGAGCTCAGCTTGTGGAATGCTCTCCAGGGCCTGATCGGGCCAGATGGTCCTTGGTGGCCCGCACACTGGTAACTGTTCAGAGCAGGGTCGGGCCCAGGGATGCTTCTGAACATCCTGAGAGGTATAGGCCATATATCCATAAAAATGCACCTGTGCATAAACATTTATTTGAAAGTTCAAGGGAGGCCTTTGGAGCTCACGTAGACTTCAGGGGTCATGCAGTATCCTAGTACCTGTGGTAGGAAGCCTGGCCCTGGGGGACCAGAGAAGCAGGGTGTACAAGAAAGCTTCACAGGTCTCTGTCCTAGGGCAGGAAGAGGGATGACCAGAAGGAGACCAAAAAATAACATTTCAGTTAACGTTAGAAATTGCCATTCTTTCTCAGATGCTGAAATGTGAGGGTAAAGAAGTGAGTTTGTGCACATGTCCATCTTGGATATGAAAGAGATAAGAGCATGTTAAAGGCCAGCCACTGCCTTGTGCACAGTCATCGCATCAGGACACAGGGCTCTGGAAGGAGCATCTATCTCCTACCACAGACTGGGCTGGGCCTTCCTGGCTAGGCTAGAGATGTAGGAGATGCTGGATAAGCCTCAAGGCAAAGGGCGTTTTCCTACAGAGTGTTTTCAGACCAACCTATTAAACACCCTGCAAACAGAAGTACAAACTTAGCAGCAAACCTTTCGGGGCCCAAATCATTCTCTGGTAAGGGATCTTGTCTTAAAACTGTAGAATTTAAAAACAGAGTCAAACCTTTCTCATCCCTCCTCTTGGCAGATATCAGCATGGCTCATGGCTTACCATCTTGCTGTGGGGTATTTGCAAGCCTTCCCCTGGAGCTAGAAGGTGAAGGTCAGGCAGGCACATTCCCAGTGCAGCCATCCCTTGACATTTCCCAGGGATTCTCCCAGTCTGCTGCTGGTCCTGGGGTGCTTCTGGTGGCGGCACTTGGTGTCCCATATTAGGGAGCTGGGTTAGTTCATTAAAAAGCACCAGCCTCCATGGTGGTTCGCGCCTGTAATCCTAGCACTCTGGGAGGCTGAGGCGGGAGGATCGCTTGAGGTCAGGAGTTTGAGACCAGCCTGAGCAAGAGTGAGACCCCGTGTCTACTAAAAATAGAAATTAGCTGGACAACTGAAAATATATAGAACAAAATTAGCCGGGCATGGTGGCAGATGCCTGGCACAGCTACTTGGGAGGCTGAGGCAGAAGGATTGCTTGAGCCCAGAAGTTTGAGGTTGCTGTGAGCTAGGCTGACGCCACGGGACTCTATCCCAGGGGCAATAGAGTGTCTGTCTCCAAAAAAAAAAAAAAAAGCACCAGCCTCTTTTATACTAAGATGAAAATTTTAAACAGATTGCATATTACAAACGAGCTGGTGAATATCATCCAACCATCCAACTACACTGCCAAGTGAGAGAAATGGCATATGAAGAGCAGCAAAGGAATTTGTCTTCAAAGAAAAAAGCTGTTTTATGTTGGAAAAGACAGAAAACAAAATCATTTGGTAATTGTTTCAGAAGAGGGAAAAAAAGAAAGTCCTAAGAGAATGCCATGAAAGTGACAATGGAGCCCATCACGGCATGTCCAGAACCCTCACGCTAGTGGAATCCAGTTACTATTAGACTTCTGTGACCAGTGATGTCAAACAGTGTATGATTGCCAGTGTTGCCAAGTGGCAAAAATACCGTTATTTTAACACCTACACAGCATATTCTCAAGGTGGAAAATCCATGGAGTATAGTTAACTGTTGATCTGATGGGACCTTTCCATACAAGCAACAAGAGTCATGTATGTGGTATAATCGTGACAGATTTGTTCACAAAATGGGTTATGATTTTCTCTCTGTGTGATGTTTCAGCATCAGAGGTTTCTAAAGCTATTATCAATGTATTTTTCTTGTATGGACCTCTTCAGAAAATAATAATGGAGATGAATTCTTTCAACATATCAATGTAGAGCTGTATGGGTTGTTTGGCACAAAGCAAACTGTAGTTTCTCACACCTCTGGAACTGTTAATCCAAGTGAAAGTATACCTCGCACAGCCAAAATGTTTCTCTCCTGCACTGTGCCGAGGACCCAAACAACTGGGATGATCACCTGTCAGCTGTTTCATTGGCCTTTAGTGTAACTCACTTGGAGCCTACTAAAAACACACCATATTTTTAAACATTTCATCAAAATCCTTATGTGGCTGAGACTTCAGATAGTCTTCATGAAGTGGATGGTGATAATACAAGTATGATTACCAGAATTCTAGATGCAGTTAAAGAAATTGATACAATAATGGAGAATAAGGCAACTTCAGTGGGCCGGATGGAGAACAATAATTTGGATGAACTAAATAAAAGCAAGATGATTGTTAAAAAGAAACCAGAGCAATTAAATCCATTTCATTTAAAAGTGGGTCATGAAGTTTTAAGACTAAGGAAAAACTGATGGAAGGATGGTCATTTTCAGTCTGAATGGGTTGGTCCTTGTGTCATAGACTACATTACAGAAAGTGGATGTGCTGTCCTGAGAGACAACACTGGGGCCAGCCTTAAAGGACCTATCAAAATGTCCCACCTTAAGCCCTATATAAGAGAATCCAGTAAACAAGACAGTCCTTATCTGTTGCAAGGTTCAGTAGTGACAGATCATGACTATGTCGGATTGCCTGAAATTCCAGTTGGAGCATACCAAGCAAATATTCTGCTGGAAGATGCAACTGTTGTTAAGTTGACAGTGAATTGCTGACATCAAGCAAAGATTGTGAACTACTAGAATATAGAAATACCAAAATCTCTCATTGATAGAATATCATGGTACTCCTGAAAAACAGGCTTTCAGTCTGTTGGGCTCTTCAAACCAAGTTCTTGAGTACTTAAGTTAGTAAATTTAAAGGACTTGTTTAGAGTGTATGAGCCCTTAAATCTTGATATATTATTCATTAAAAAAGGTAGTCTAGAACAGCAAAAAACAAACACCAGCCTCAGGGCAGAGCGCTCAGTGGAAGAAGGCTGCGGGGAGGTGAGCAGATGCCTATTGTACTCACTCAGGAAAGTGGAGTGAAGTCCCCAGGGAAACCAGGGGAACCAACATGGGCGTGTCTCCCCCAGATATGACCAAGCTGGGCAGATGCTGTAAAGATCTTATGTTTTCTCTCTCTCTCCCCACCACCTCTTCCTCCCTCCCTCCTCCTTCCCTGTCTCTCCTTCCCTCCCCTTCCCTCTCCCTTCTTCCCTCCTCCCTCTCTCCTTCCCTCCTCCCCTCCTTCTCTCTCCCTCCTTTCCTCCCCCTTCTCTCCTTTCCCACCCTCCCTCCCTGACACTCACAGGTGGTGCTTGTTCCTGGCTGTCCCTGAGTCCTGTCCCAAGCTCCCTCCCCCATGCATACCCATGCCCTCCTCTGCGAGTGCCTTTCCCTGTAACTCTTCCCAGTTTCTAATGTTCCGTGCAAGTTACTTAAGATGATGTGTATCTTTCCTGATGCTGCTGAGTGGGAGCCTCCCAGGGCAGGGCTGTAAGTTGTTTTCTTCCCTGCTGTACCCTGAGTGTCTGAACCAGTGCTAGGAGCCTCAGCATGTGTCAGATGGTTGTCTACTTACATGCAGCATCACTGAGATCCTTGGCGGAGCAAAGACAGCAACATTTGGAACGATAGGAGTCTCAGTATTTAATACTGATTCTGTGGTGTTCCAACAGCTACTTTGAGCTGTATCCTAAATAGGACTACTCAAAAACAGACCTTTTGTTTTTAATTGGCCCATTTTCTGACGAGATGTAAAGTTAAGTAGAGGAGCGTGGCCAGTGGTTTTCCATGGAGATAGTGACATAGTGCACGGGACTTTTTCACATGTGGACACGGAGTTTGTTTTTTTTTTTTTGTGACAGTCGTGCTATTAGAATGCATCATCATAGCTCACTGTAACCTCAAACTCCTGGGGTCAAGCGATCCTCCTGCCTCAGCCTCCCAAGTAGCTAGGACTACAGGTTCGCACCACCATGCCCGGCTAATTTTTCTGTATTTTTGTAGAGACAGGGTCTCGATTTTGCTCGGGCTGATCTCGAACTCCTGAGCTCAAGCAATGCACTTGCCTTAGCTTCCCAGAGTTGCTGGGATTACATGTGTGAGCTGCTATGCCTGGCCTTGGATGCTGAGATCTTAACTGTTGCTTTAGTCAAGTTGAGCAGCTAACCTGGATCCGCTGGACAAATCTCTTATGGTGTGAGAGATCAAAGATCTCGATGTGATCTTTGATTCCTTAAGAGGCTGGGCTGTTTCTCAGGGTTTGATATGAGATTTCCACCCCACAAAGACCCCGGCCAAAGAGAGATGAGACTCTGGGAGCCTCTATTTGCTCAGATACACTTGGTTAGCACTCAGTTGTGGAAGAAGCCAAGAGTGGGACATTGGGGAAGGACCCCGGGTCTTTTCCCTAAATCTTTTTTTTTTTTTTTTTTTTTGAGACAGAGTCTCACTTTGTCACCCAGGCTGGAGTGCAGTGGGTGTCATCATAGCTCACTGCAACCTTAGACTCCTGGGCTCAAGTGATCCTCCTGGCTCAGCCTCTCTACAGGCATGTGCCATCACACCCAGCTAATTTTTCTATGTTTTGTAGAGATAGGTCTCACTATGTTGCCCAGGCTGGTCTTGAACTCCTGGCCTCAAGCAATCCTCCTGTCTTGGCCTCCCAAAGTGCTAGAATTATAGGAATGAGCTACTGTGCCTAGCCCTTCTGCCCAAATCCTGACACTCACCAAACCCTCTTATGTGTTTCACTCCTTTTTTTTTTTTTTCTCTTTTCTTTTTTATTTTTTTTGAGACAGAGTCTCACTCTATTGCCCGGGCTAGAGTGCCGTGGTGTCAGCCTAGCTCACAGCAACCTCAAACTCCTGGGCTCAGGAGATCTTCCTGCTTCAGTGTCCCAAGTAGCTGGGACTACAGGCATGCGCCACCATGCCCAGCTAATTTTTTCTATTTTTTAGTAGAGACGGGGTCTCGCTCTTGCTCAGGCTGCTTTCGAACTCCTGACCTTGAGCGATCCTTCCGCCTCGGCCTCCCAGAGTGCTAGGATTACAGGTGTGAGCCACTGCGCCCGGCTGTGTTTCACTCTTAAGGGACAGTGGACCAGCAGTGACCAACCTTTGCCTTCAGACTCAGCCCCCATCCCTGCACCCTTCCCCAGAGACTCTTCGGTGGGACAAGCAGGGTGTAGGTTTTCCGATGCCCCTGAGGAAAGGCAGGCGGGGTGTTTGGGAACCGTGGGCACTGTGGTGAGCAGACACTTAGTGTTGACAGGGCTCCTGAGGGGTGGTTGGTGTTACAGATGTGTTCTCCCCATGTTTCCTTTCCCCACTGCCTATTCCCTGCTTGAGAAAATAAAGACTTATTTTTGCATTTAAAACTGCTGGCCACAGTCTCTGTCAGCCCTTTGGGAGGATCTGAAGGGGGAAGCTTGGGGCTGTTGGTCTGTCACTTGAAGCTTCAGAGAAAAGACTCCAAGATCCATCTGTGGGTGCCAAGAGTGAGAGCTGTGGGGCTGCCTCCCTGTCAGGGGAGTCTCTCAGCACCCCACATTGGTGTGTCTCAGAGAGAGGTCTGAGGGGCTATTTGCACCTTCTGACTAGGGCAGGCAGAGGTCTGGCCACACCTCCTGGAGTTGGCCCACTGCGCACTTGGCCGGATGTGGGCGTGTTGATCCGTCCTGCCAGCTGGGATCTGGGAATAGCAGAGCGGGGTCAGGGGTGATGGGAAAAGCAGCACTTGGCTGCCCTCCTGGGTGGTGGGGGCAGTGAACAGAGGAAACATGGGGGAGACATTATAGAAATTGGCAGTTTGGAGAAGAGCTAATGTGTATTTTGCTCCTGTTTTAGAACTGGTGTTGTCATCATGAGGCTTTGTGGGCTGCGCTCCCCATGCAGGACCTAGGAGGGTGCCTGCCCACAGGCTTTTCTCAGCCCGGCTGGGTCAGAGCAAAGGCCAGGCCTTGACAGAGTGGGTAGGGATCCCACCACCTGGTGCCTGGAGCGGTGGGGGACACAGTGAGGACCAGCCACAGAGGGCTTTGCTTGAGCAGTTGCTGTTGGCACTTAGTGAAGGGACTGTGTGGCTGAGCTGTGGGGCAGGGGAGCGTGCTGGGCTGGCTTCTCCATCAGGGAGTTTCAGATGGTCCTACACAACCTCTTCCTCCCTCTGTATGGTTCCCCCAGGGAATGACACGGGCCCATACGCCCGCTATGGAGCCTGTTCTCAGGGCGGGGGTTTCCTGGGAATGGCAGTGCCCCCAGAGAGGGCAGGGTGTTCCTTAGCCCCTTTCTTTCTCACATTCACAAGATGCTTCTCTGTGCCTGCCATGTGCCCAGCACTCTACCAGATGTGCAATGAGCAGGGAGCAAAACCCACAGCCCCCCTGTGAGCAAGCTCTGGTCAGGGAGACCAGAATAAGTAGCATCCTGTGATCAGGTGCTCAGGACAAGTGTGTGCAGGGTAAGGGGTCAGTGTGCGAGTGGGATTGGGGTCAGGGATGCTTCACTGAGAATGTGACACTTAAGTTGAGATAGAAGGATAGAAAGAGGCCAGGCGCAGTGGCTCAGATCTGTAATCCCAGCACTCTGGGAGGCTGAGGTGGAAGGATTGCTTGAGGTCAGAGTTCGAGACCAGCCTGAGCAAGAATGAGACACCATTTCTATGAAAAACAGAAAAAATTAGTCAGGTGTGGTGGCGCACACCTGTAGTCCCAGCTGCTCAGGACGCTGAAGCAGGAGGATTGCTTGAGCTCAGGAGTTCGAGGTGCAGTGAGCTATGATGATGCCACTGCACTCTAGCCCAGGTGACAGAGTGAGACTCTGTCCCACCCCCCAAAAAAGAAAAAAAAGGAATAGAAGGAGCCCTGGGTGTCTGGGGAGAGAGCTCGTGACTGAGGGCTAGTGCTAGGGTCCTGGGAGCAGCTGCAACCGAGTGGTGCTGGATATAGAAAATAAGGCCAGAGAACTGTCGTGTTGCAGGGCCTTGGCTGGGACTCCCAGGTGGGAGCCATGGAGGGGTGGTCAGGGGCCAGTGCTGTGGGCAGCCTGGGCTTGGTGGTATGAAAAGGTCTTGATTCTGGACGTCCCTGCAGGTGGAGCAGATAGGATTTGCTGATGGTTTGTTGTGGGATGTAACAGAGCTAAGGAGTCAGGGATGGTGTCGCTGTGCTTGGCCTGAGCAAGGTTTGTGGTCTGAAAGAACCAAATTCTATTACGAGACATTGTGGAGGGAGACGTTTGCCATGGTGGTGCAGTGGTGGGGCTGGATGGGACGGTTGGCTTGTGGTGACACGCTGCTTGGGGTACTGCTGACATCTTCAGGGTGCGTGCAGGGCACTGTGTGCTTCCCACCACTGAGATGTTCTGGAGGGCTTAGCACCCCCCCCACCTCTCCTCTTTAGAGACAGGCCCTACCCCGCCTGGCTGCCCACCTGTGCCTGGGCCTTCATCAGGTGAGCAGGGCAGGCCCACTCACACGGAGGATGTACTGTGGGTGCTGGTGTCTGCCAGGGGCCTACGTAGGCGAGGCTAGATTAGGATGCCTCTAGAGCATTTGTCTTCCGGGACAGAGACAGGCTTCTCATGAAGCCATGGTTGGACTACAGATTCCAGGGCTAGCCAGAAATACAATTTTTGTGTGTGTATTCCTAACACATTTTCCTAAATGTTCTGAGGTCTGAAAAGATGCTGTCGTGTCCATGAGGTCTTCACTTGCAGTTTCCTCCAGCCAGCAGGAGCAGCGTGCTTGGGAATCAGCACACCTTGAGCAGGGTGTTGAGAGAGTTTCTGTTGTGAGCGAGGGGATGGTGCCACAGGTAACAGTGTCCGTTCTCTGCAGCCTGTGCACATCTGGTGTGGTGCGGCTCCACATCAACAGCTGGCTGGAAGTGAGCTTCTGCCTGCCCCACAAGATCCACTATGCGGCTTCTAGCCTGATTCCCCCCGAGGCCATCGAGCGGAGCCTGAAGGCCATCCGGTGAGTGCCCAGCCCTCACACACATTCCCTGCCGGGCCCTTTCCTCTAGCTTCTGCCCGAGACTTGACCGCTCACTTGGCTCCAGAAATTCTCTTTTCCTCTTGCTACTACAGAAGTTGGCAAGTAAGGTCTGCTGTTCATAGATGTTAAAGCACATGGTTTTATATCCAGCTCTGACCAGAAGTGACCAATCCCAGGTTTCCCTGGGCCCTCCCAGCACTGACTGGGTGAGTGGGGCTCCCTGCCCAGGCCCTTGCCTCAGGGAACGGGGCAGCCTGGGCAGATCTGTGGGGCTGAGCATCCCAGGGAGAAGCAGGAAGGATTTTGTCTTTATGGTGTTGCTCACTGGATCCTGGATCTTCTGCATTTGAATCAGAACTCGTGGGATCGCAGTTAGTTTCTTTTTCTTTTTTTTTTTTTTGAGACAGAGTCTCCCTTGCCTGGGCTAGAGTGAGTGCCGTGGCGTCAGCCTAGCTCACAGCAACCTCAAACTCCTGGGCTCAAGCAATCCTTCTGCCTCAGCCTCCCCAGTGGCTGGGACTACAGGCATGTTCCACCATGCCCGGCTAATTTTTTCTATATATTTTTAGTTGGCCAATTAATTTCTTTCTATTTATAGTAGAGATGGGGCCTCGCTCTTGCTCAGGGTGGTTTCGAACTCCTGACCTTGAGCAATCCGCCAGCCTCGGCCTCCCAGAGTGTTGGGATTACATGCATGAGCCACCGCGCCTGGCTCAGTTAGTTTCTTAATTTAACTGATTTCCTGCAAAGAAAGAGCTGAACCCAACCTTCTGTCCCCCCGCCCCATCAAGTGCCCTGTTTCCGTGAATATATTTTATTTTTTCTATGTAGGGTCTCACTCTGTCACCTGGGCTAGGATTCAGTGGAGTCATCATAGCTCACTGCAGCCCCAAACTACTGGGCCCAAATGATCTTCCTGCCTTAGTCTTCTGACTAGCTGGGACTACAGGCCCACAACACTACACCCAGCTAATTTTTCTATTTTTTGTAGAGATGAGGTCTCTCTGTGTTGCTCAGGCTGGTTGTGAACTCGTGGCCTCAAGCGATCCTCCTGCCTCCCAGAGTGCTAGGATTATAGGCAGAGCCATCTCACCCTGCCCTTGAATATTTTTTAACTGGAAAAAGGTATCTGGGCATATTCCTGAAAATTTGGAAATGACAGAAAGCAGAGCACTTCCAAACCCTCCTCCCATCCCCCATGCCCCATTCATGCACCAAGTCAGATGTCTTTCCCTCCCAGTCTAAGTAGTTCTGTTCATAATTTGTGAAGGGGATTTCCCATATGTGAGACTATTTCCTTAGGAAACATTGATTCATTCAGTCAACAAATGTGGGCAGTCCCAGAGGTGGGTTATGGCATCTGGTCTTCAAGCCTTTCCCCAGTTTTTCTCATTTGTTTTTTCTGAGAATGACAGTGACCCTTGCAGATGTTATGAAGGCTCTGGGACACACCACTGCCCTTCTTTCTCTCTGATTCCTACCATGGCCGCTTCTCTCCGCAGTTCAGGGCTCCAGCTGCACCTTTGTGTTCCAAGTGCATACTAGGGGCCGGGGACCCTGACAGTTGACTGTTTTGCAGCCCTTACCACGCCTTGCTGCTGCTCAGTGATGAGAAGACCTTGCTGGGCGAGCTCCCCATTGACTGCTCCCCTGCCCTGGTGCGGGTGATCAAGACCACGTCTGCTGTGAAGAACCTGCAGCAGCTAGCCCAGGATGCCGACCTGGCCTTGCTGCAGGTGTGGCCCTGGGGGCCTGGATGGGTGGGAGGGAGGGGACCTGGGTGCATCCAGAGGATGTGAGGAGGCACTGGAGTGTCAGGAAAGCAGGCCACCCACTGTACTGCATTCCCGGAGCTTCTGTCCAGCTGAGAGCTGCTGTATGACTTGTCTGGGGTAGGGGTGGTTACTGGGGTGGCTGGAGACTCAGGCATCTGAGTCAGACCTGGGTTTGGGGCTGGCTTTGTGAGTTATTAATAGCCGTGAGACTGACTTCCTCTTCTGTCTCGAGAGGAGGTGAGGCGAAGCTGTGAGAGAAAGAGTGAGGTGCTCTCAGCGCTGGAGAACGAGACTCCAGGGCTGGGGGTGCCAGCAGGAGCACGTAGGATGTTGCGCCAGCCCATGAGGGCCTCACGGCAGTACATGAGCCAGCATGAGGGAAGTGAGGGTAGGAAGCTCAGACATGGGCCTGCCCGCGTGCAGAGCTGGGACCTAACTGTGTGTGCACGTGTGCTGGCCTGTGCTCTTTGTGCAAGATGCCACCTCCTTGCGTGCCATGTGCTTGTGGGCTGGTCTGTGCAGAGGGCTATGCTTTCTGCGCAGGTGGAGGCCCCCTTCAGCATTGTCCGTGGATCTGGTTGGAGCCTGGGTTGGGCGTGAGGAAAACACAGGGAGAAGTTGGAAGCAGAGGGGGCTGGTGACGGGGTGGCCTCCAGCGACAGGCTGTGGATCTAGTCGTGAGGAGCTGCCCAGGACTGTGGGTGCCATCCCCATGACAGCCTGAGGGCCGGCCAAGTGGTGCCTGTGGGTGGCCAAGACCCGCCGTCTGGTGGTGGTGTGCACCACGCGGCCACCAGGCGGCAGCAGAGGCCTGGCCTGGGAAGCCGGAGGTTCCTGGAAAGGTCAAGGCAGTGGTGTCTATCTCCTGCTGGCTGAGGAAGAGGAGCACGGGTGTAAGGCAGTCCCACCTGGATCCCTCTGGCTCAGCTGCTGAGCTCTGGGCTCTGTTTGGGCCTGAAAAACAGATGAGGGAGCTCATCCAACAGGGCCTGACTCGCAGGCTGTTTTTTTCCCCAAAGCGGCCTTTCTAGATTCTTCCTTCTGAATAAGTTTCTCCCTCCTCTGTACCTCATAACCCTTTGTGCGTCCTCTGTGAGAGCACTTAGCAGACTCTGTCTTTGTATTTCAGTCTGTCTCCTGCACTGGACAGGACCCGGTCAGGACCATGTCCTGCTCACCTTTGTAGCATCCATGAGATGCAGAATTTTTTCCTTTTTAAAAATTTTTTTGACTTTTCATTTATTTATTTATTTTCATCACAGACAGATGCTGACAGAGACACAGAATTTTAAATGCGCTTGTCATCCCGTGTGTACCTGCAGAGCGAGGGCATCAGTGCTCCTGTGTCCCAATCTGTGAGTGTTTGCAGGTCCTGTGTTAAACTCCGAAAGGAGATAGCCACTCACTCTCTACTGAGGCCATCTGACGGGGAGTCCTTGCTGGATGCTGTGTCTCCCTTTGGTGTCAGGTCTCCTTGGATGAGGCTTTGATGTCCCTTTGATGTCCCCTTCACTTCCCTGCCGTGGCCTTGCCTGAGGTGGAGGAAGCTGTTTGTTGTTTCCTTCCGCACCCCCACCCTGCGTCTGGTGCACGTCAGCCAGGATTTGCTGCTGGCATGGCTCTGTGGAAGCCCTCTGGGGCCTGGCCTTGGTGGGTCACCTTGCCAGCTTCCGACACTGCTCTTTCCCGGAGCTGGCCTTTTGGGAAGTGCTGGCCCTGGGCCGGTGCTGGCCCCGTGCAGAGCATCTGCCTCTGTCGTGAATTTCACCAGATGATTTAAAATCTCTCATGTTTATTTCAGTACAAAGAGAATCTACAAGTAAATTTTTTTTGTCATGATAAAGTTAATATATTGTTTCTTATAAAAATTCAAATACTGAAAGGATGCACCATGCCCCTGGGCTCTGGGCTGAGGTGGATATGCATGGGATGGAGGCGACCTTGGAGCAGCACTCGGAGGACACAGGAAGAATCCGTCCGTTGTTGGAGTCCTGTGCACAGATTCACATGGACTTAATCTGGGCTGCCGTGGGACCCTGTCAGATGAACATGCTGGAGTGATGCCTGTTCTAGCCCAGCGAGCAGCTAAGCTAACTTCTGACCCCCCTGACATCCCTGTGGTGTGCCTAGAATCAGATACTCCGGAAACGTGATGGCGTCACAGTGGCAGTGCACATCCCACATTGGCTCTCTAGCAGCCTTTCACAGGGACTCGGTCCTGCCTGTGTTGATTGTCTTACAGAACTGCTAGAGTCCCAGCAGTTATGCTATTCATTTAATGGACATTGGGTACTTTTCTATTTATTTTAGAATAAGTTGCTTCTTAACACTCTATGGACCAACCTAACAAGGTATTAGTGAGAAAGGATCATGTTTTGAAGCAGCAGGTCCAGGTCACTTTGTATATAGAATTTTATTATGCTTAATAAATCTGTTTGAAAGAAAAAAATTCAAATATTACACAAACTATAGACACAAAAAGAGAAAGTTCCCACAATCGCATATCCCAGAGGTAAGCCCTGTAGATCCCTCCAGGATTTTAATTAATATATACAAATGTATTGATTTTTTCTATTATTTTTTTTCTTTGAGACAGAGTCTAACTCTGTTGCCCTGGTTAGAGTGCCGTGGCGTCAGCCTAGCTCTCAGCAACCTCAAACTCTTGGGCTTAAGCGATCCTACTGCCTTAGCCTCCCAAGTAGCTGGGACTACAGGCATGCACCACCATGCCTGGCTAATTTTATATATATATATTTTTAGTTGTCCAGGTAATTTCTTTCTATTTTTTTTTTTTTTTTAGTAGAGACAGGGTCTCGCTCTTGCTCAGGCTGAGCTCAAATGATATGCCCACCTCGGCCTCCCAGAGTGCTAAGATTACAGTCGTGAGCCACCACACCCAGCCTGAATGTATTGTTTTTAAGTAACAAAATTAGGACCATGCCTGTATATTACTTTTATTGGCTGAATAATGGCCGCCACGACATCCACATCCACATCCCTAGAACCTGTGAATGTGACCTCTTTTGGGACTCTGGAGATGTTATTAGGTTAAGGATCTTAAGATGGGAGGATTATCCTGGCAGGGCCCTTATAAGAGGGATACAGAGATGGGCGTGATGTGGCCACAAGCCAAGGGACTCCAGCACCTGAAAAAGGCAGGACGAGGGAGCATGGCACTGCCGGCACTTTGATTCTGGCTCTGTGATACTGATCTTGGGCTTTTGGCTTCCAGAACAGTACTCTGGCTGCCTGTGGAGAGTGTCTTGGATGGGTAGAGGGATCACAGAGGGCTGATGCAGGGAGAGGTGAGAGGAGACCAGGCTGGATGGTGGCAGGGGTAGAGCAAAGGGAGCGCGAGTCTTCAGAGCGAATGTCAGTGGCGCTGGGATGAGAGAAGAGGGCTGCAGGGGAACTGGAATCAGCCTTGTTGGAGTCACTGGTGTAGCCAGAGGTCGTGTTTTCTGAGATGAGGTAGATGCATCCTCAGCAGCACGACAGGCACTGCATCCGGGCAGGGAGTGACTCATCCCCACGGAGGCCTACCTGCAGAGAGGATGCAGTGGTGTCCTGCAGTGATGGAGAGTCACCTGGCTGCTGGGGATTTTACATACCTTTCCATGAAGTGCTGCAGTGCTGTGCTGTCAGACCTCGCGTCCCTCATGGAGCTGGGATGCTTTGAGGTTTCCCCTGGAAGGGATTTTGGGTTTCTTAGTTTGTCTGTGTCTCCTGATTGAGGGTCGAGGGGAACAGGGAAGGGGATGTTCTTCAGGGGAGTGGAGCACACAGATAATCTGGGGCTCTTGGGTGTGCAGGGGTATCGTGCCAAGTGACCCGACATCCACTGTCACTCGGGTCCTGGGGTCCTGGTGGGTGTGGGAGGGCTGTACCTCTGCCAGGACATCCAGCCAAGCCACCTGCCCAGCCGGGCTGACCCTGTGTTCCCCAGCACCCCAGACGTTCCCATGCTTGGGGGCTTGCAGCCCAGGTCTAAGATCAGCATTCCCCAGTGGAAGCCAAGACAGCACAGGGAATAGCGATAAAAAGGCCGTTGCTCTGAGTACAAGAGGCACTGTGTGCTATCTGTGCCCAACACTCTGATGAGAGGTGGGGAAGATGCTGGTCAGGGAAGGAGTCTCTGGGGCCACGGCCACAAAATCTGTGCTGCGTGAGCCTGGGGCCAGCTTCTCCAGGGCAGGTGGGCCATGGCCACCAGGCTAAGTGGCGCTACCTACAGCCTCCCTGCTTCCCCTCTGCCCACAGGTTTTCCAGCTTGCAGCTCACCTGGTGTACTGGGGCAAGGCCATCATTGTCTACCCACTGTGTGAGAACAATGTCTACATGCTGTCTCCTAATGCCGGTGTGTGTCTGTGAGTATTTCTGCCTGCCGGAGCCTGGAACCCTGAGTGGGAAGGGTTGAGGCTGGCAGGGTCTCTAGGTGCTGGTCCCAGGTCAGCCAGGCACCAGAGGCTGTGGAAGCCCTGGCCAGGCTCTTGCTTCAGCCTAACATCCGGCCTCCAGGTCACTGTTCTGGTCTGGTTCAGTGCTGTGTGGCCCTCCGCATCAGGGCCACCTCCTCCCGCAGCTCTGCTAACCTGCCCTGAGGGTGTGCGGGTGCTTGGCGTGACCTGTGCTCATTCCGTCTGCAGTCCCTCGGCCGCACAGAAGGCCTGCAGGGCTCTGCTGTGCCTCCTCACCCCTGTTCCGCTCTCATGAGTGTTTCCCTGCTGAGGGCTGGTGGTGAGAACACTGTGGAGATTGCTCAGCTCACACCACACCCGCCTGCCCTCAGGTACTCCCCGCTGGCCGAGCAGTTCTCCCGCCAGTTCCCATCTCACGACCTGCCATCCATCCTCGCCAAGTTCTCCTTGCCTGTCTCCTTATCAGAATTCAGGAACCCCTTGGCACCACCTGTGCAGGAGGTGAGTAACAGAAGCTCTAGGAGCCTGGTGAGGCAGATGGGGCACTTCCCTCCTGACTGTGGGTTCTGACCTGAGAGCCCTCAGTCCTGCTGCCCCCTTTGTCTTGGGTTTTGGAGACTTGTTGTGCAGCTGCTGCACACCCTGCCCAGGGCACCCCAAAAGCCGCCTGCCAGGCCACCTATGGACACTTGGGCAGTCATTTCCTCCCTGTAGAGCCCGCCCTGGCTGTGGGGGGGGGGTTCTCAGGGTTAGGCTTGGCGAGTGCTGGCCTTTCCTGGGCCAGCAGAGCTGTGTTGTGCCCATTCTGGGCCTGGGGATTTCCCACCAATGGAGGAGATGCAAAGGCAGCTTTGTTCTCACTGGGCCTGGGGCTAGCCCTCTAAGAGGGTTTTGCTTCTGCCCCCTGCCCCTGCCATGGTTCAGGTGCCCGCAGGGTCTGTGGGTGTGAATCCTGGAGTCGCTGGCCCCTAGAATCTCCTCATCCAAGAGGACCTGGAGAGGACCTGCCTGGGATGGTGCCACCCAGTGGGCCTGGGTCAGGGTAGGGGCAGGCAGGTAGGGGGCTAGGTGTGGCAGGAGGAGGGGAGGGCTCCCACAGGTGTGTGGGAAGAACTCCTGAGTCTATGTCTGTGGCAGGGTCTGTGGCTTCCCTCATGGGCAGTAGGGTGTCAACTTTTCACAGCCTCGTGCCAAGGTGTCACAGAAGCCAAGGAAGATTTGCCCCTCCCATCTGCTGAGCTCCGGGAGCTCTGGGCAGGGATCCAGGGCAGAGCAATAGGACAAGTATTGAAGACACCTCAGGGCTCTGTCTCTGGAAGTGAAGTATTTGTTTTAATAAGTGCCAGATCCATTAGGCAAAACCAGTCCTTAAAATCAAACCCTTTCTTTCGTTTCTCAAATTGTGAATGAGAACAAGATCCTGGATTTTCAGCTCCTTTAGATGCTGAGCATGACAGAGCCCTGAATGCAGTCTTTCATGGAGCCTTTGGTTTCCAGGAACTGTGCCAGGTTGTGCCAGCTGAATAAAAGACACACTTTGCATCCGCACCTCCCTCCCTTCCTCCTGGAGCAGTGCTCAGGGAAGGGCTCCCGGTGCCCCTATCCCAGCAGAAACTTTCCAGGGGACTAGATAATGGGGTGGATTTTCCAGGCCACGACTGAGCAGCTGCCCCAGGCCTTGTCAAGGGGCCCAGATGGAGCCAGAGTCTGTTCTGCCCAGGGCTGAGGGACGGGCTCTCCAGTGCTGTGATGCCGCTTTGTTTTCTTACTTCCATGTTAAGTCTAGATATTTTACAATCCTTTAGAATTCTATTGGTTTTTGAGCGCATCATATATGCCTGTGGCGTGTCCTCCATTCCCCTGGAGGTGGCCCTGACCAGGCAACTCCTTGTGGACCCTCCCAAAGGACAGCAGACAGACGTGTACATCTGAGGACGCCTATGCTCTCTGCGCACTCCTTGCAGCTCCGCATCTGTGTCTGGGTGGTGCTTTCTCGCATGTGCTGGGCTCTACCCTGCACTGCTCTTGGTCGGGTGCTAGCCCTTCCTGCCCACCCTGAGGCACGTGGAGGGTCCCTGTCCCCAGCTTCCTTCTGGAACCACTGATGTGTCCAGGGTGTACTCTGAGGTGGATCCAAGAAGACTTTTTGCTCTGAGGGCATCTGTCCATAGCCTCTTTCTGAACAATGTCTGGCTTGCCCAGCAGTGGGCTGCCAGTGAGGGAGGCAGAGTGGGGGCAGATCCAGCAGCACAATGTGGGGGAGTTGGCTCAGAGAGGAGGTACGGGGGCCTCCACATGGCAGATCCCGCTCCTCAGACAGATGGTGGGGCAGCCCAGGTGTGCAGTGTGACCTGGGTACTCTCCTGGCCCCACTCCCTTCCCTGTAGGGTGAGTTGGCCTGGTAGAGCTGGCCCGCAGCTGGGGCTCCTTTTCTGAGGTGAGGGCCTCCTGCCCGGGAGTTGGCACCAGGGAGCATGCTGGGCTGTGTCTGGGGCTGTGGCTCCCTGATCCCCAGGAAGGGATTGGGGCTTGGAGGGTCCTGCCTCACCTGCTGTCTGCCCATAGACCCAGCTCATCCAGATGGTGGTGTGGATGCTGCAGCGCCGGCTCCTCATCCAGCTGCACACCTACGTCTGCCTGATGGCCTCGCCCAGTGAGGAGGAGCCCCGCCTACGAGAGGATGACGTCCCCTTCACTGCCCGGGTTGGTGGCCGTAGCCTCAGCACGCCGAATGCCCTCAGCTTTGGCTCCCCGAGTAAGCACCACAGGGCATTTATCTGGTAGTAGCAAGAGACAGTTGGGGGTGGCAGCCAGGAGGCCACACATGGGTGCTGCTGGGAATGGGGGGCCTTCACACGGCTGTGCACACATGTTCACACCCACCCGTCATGTCCCCTGAGGAGACCCCTCCCCCATCTCCCCTACACCACCATGCTGTGAGGAGGAGGCTCTGCCTCCAGGCTCTTTAGCAGGGGAAGCCCCCAGCCCACTGGGTAACTGCTGGAATCTCCCACCCCAGCCTGGGGTCAGAGCAGGATTTCGTACCATCACCAGGACAGTTGAAACGTCTGTGGCTGAGGGCCCATGAGGAGACAGCGACAGTGACAGTCACTTCTTGGAAGAGCTGTTGTGGCCATGGTGTGCCTCCAAAGGCAGCCATTGCCAAGTCCCCAGTCCCCAGGCTTGGGTAAGGAAAGGGGCTGGAAGGCTTTGAAAGTCCTTCTCCAGCTGCGAACCGGCCTCAGGCTTCAGACTTCATGTAAGGACGCTGCCTGCCTAGGGCACTTGTCCTCCACGTGGGGTGAGGGCAGGATGCCCAGGCCTGCCTTGGGGTATGGGGGCACGTGTCATGCCTCTGTTCAAGGCTGTCAAGGCTGCTTCCATGGGGGAGGCTCCTTGTCCAGGTCAACCACACAAGAGGGTTGTCATACCCAATGGGGTGGCAGTGAGTTCCTAGCAGGACAGATGGTGTAGCTGGGGCACCAGGCAGGGCATTGTGGGAGTTGGGGGTGTCCTTGGGGGTCCGGCTGCTGGCTGTGCCCTCACTGCTCCCCCTTGGCATCCTGGAATTCCACCTGGGTGCTGCTGCCATGCTGACCCACACCCACCGACAGCCAGCAGTGACGACATGACCCTCACTAGCCCCAGCATGGACAACTCCAGTGCAGAGCTACTCCCCAGCGGGGACTCACCGCTGAACAAGAGGATGACAGAGAACCTGCTGGCCAGCCTATCAGAGCATGAGCGGGCAGCCATCCTCAGTGTGCCTGCGGCCCAGAACCCCGAGGACCTGCGAATGTTTGCCAGGTGAGGGCAGGATGACCCACTGTGGCTGGGGCCAACTGCAGGGTGATGACAGAATGTAGGTAGGGACATACCCGGCATGATCACAAATTTAAATCCACTGACAGCAAATGGTGCTCCCTGGTACCTGTGTGCAGGGGCAGGTGCCACTGCCCAGGCTTGGGGAATGCAGTTGGCCTGGGGCCCGAGGTGCTATCTCTGAGAGTCTCCCAGTACTTGTTAGATGTGTCTTGTAACTTGTTGAGAGGGAGCAGCAAGTTCTTACCCACAGGGGACTTGGTAGTGATTTGCCCAGGACTCTTAGCCTGGGTGGGTCTAGGATCCCCCACATCATAGGTGATGGGGCTGGATGGTCTCTGTCACCCTATCCCTGACATGGGGGGCACTATAGGTACATGGTTTTCCTGGAGAGGTCAGGTTAACAGGGTCTGAACCCCCAGTGAAGAGTCATACTCCAGGCCCTCGAGAGGTCATATGTGACTCTTCTAAGCAGCTGGCCCAGGCCTCACCTGCATCCTGGCAGCTCTTTGCCAGCCTCAGCTTCAGAAACCCTCCAGAGCAGTGACCCTGGGTCCAGAGCCACGTGGGACTCTGCTGCAGCAGCACGGAAGGGAAGCCACTGGAAGATCCCTGCCCATCAGGATGCAGGCGCGGGCAGCCCGAGGTTTGAAGAGCCGTGCATCCTCCGGGGCCCGCTTCAGGCCCACCTGCTGGTTTTCTGCCCTTGTTGGTGGGGGCCGTCTCCCTGGCTGCCATACCCCAGCTGTCCTCAGGCCTCTGGGCAGCTCAGGGCTGATCCCCACTGGTGGCGTTAGGCAGAGGCCTTTGGGGGCCAGCCTCAGGCCACACTCATGCCAGGCCCTCCCCTCCAGGCTCCTTCACTACTTCCGCGGCCGCCACCACCTGGAGGAGATCATGTACAACGAGAACACACGGCGCTCCCAGCTGCTTATGCTCTTTGACAAGTTCCGCAGCGTGCTGGTGGTGACCACCCACGAGGACCCCGTCATCGCTGTCTTCCAGGCGCTACTCACGTGAGCCCAGGCAGAGGATGGAGAGGCTGCTGGGGTGTGAGGGTGGGCGCCAGCCTCTCGCTACCCTAGGGCCCTCTCCCTGCCACGTAGGAGCCCTCTTAGCTGTGGTGTTGGCTGGATGGCCAGCCCGGGCCTGACTGAAGGCCTCAGAACCCCTACTGTCCTTGCTGCAGGCATTTTGGTCTGGTTCTGCAGCAGCTGCTGCAGTGGTACTCTCTTCACCTAGTCCTAGCAGCAAGCCTTTGTGGCACAGAGCTGAAGGGAGCCTTCCAGGACTGGAGTCTGGGTGGGGCCTGCGTCCCACACAAGTGTGGGCTGTGCCTTTCTGAGATCCGCATCCCCACCTTGGCCCCCACAGGGAATGTGCAGAAACGCTTGCTTGGCCCATCCTTGACCCTCTGAGGGCTGTTCACATGTGATGAAGTCTTGTGTGGCAGCCCCTTGCCCATCACCAACTCTGTCCACCACATGCTTCTTCCTCCCGTCTTGCCACCAGCCTTTCTTGGCCCAGCCCTCACTGTGGTCCCACATAAGCCACCAGCAGGCTCATAGCCAAGCTGTTACCTGTCCTGACCATCCAACACTCAAGGGCCTGGGCTGAAGCAGCCCTGTCACCTGTGCACACCCTGTGGCTGGTAGATGTGTGATCCACTGTGCAGGAGGCTCACCCTTGGGGGGTGTCTGCACAGTTGCTGATGACTCTTCCCCTGATATCCACCTGGGCCTGGCACCCCACACACACACACTCTCTTTTCCCTCCCCGCCGCTGCCCCTGGAGGAAGAGTGGGCCCCAGATAACACTGACTACTGGCTGAGATACAACTGTTTTCTAGAAATAAAGCATTTATTTGGTTTTTAGACAATTAAAAAGCCTTATCTGAGCAGGCCCTTTGCTTAGGCCTGTGCCTCCTGCTCAGCCACTCTGTCCACCACACTGACCCAGGGGCTGCCCCGGATGTAGAAGCGCAGGGGTTTCTGGGCCCACTCCCCTGAATAGCCTATGCCCACCCGGGCTGTTGCCACCACAGCTGGCTCACTGAGCCCCAGGGGGCCACGTTCCAGCCACATGGCCTCATCTTGGGCCAGGTCTCTCTGGTCAAAGCTCTTGTCGATGGCCAGGGCCTGGCACAGCTTGGAGGGACCACTGCAGAGCTCACGGTCCTTGAGGGCACGGCAGGCGGTCCCTTTCCGGAGGGTGGTGCGAAGCTGCCGCATGGTCTCTAGGCCCCCCAGGGGCTCCAGCGCGCGCAGCAGGACGCAAGCCCCGTCCCCTGTGGGGCAGACAGATGAGCTGAGAAGCAGAGCCTCCCTAGGCACACCTAGTGCTGCAGAGGTGGTACGGCTGCCTTCCTGCATGGGGCAGGGACCCTGTTCTGCACACACTGCGCTCACTGCCTTCTGGGTCTGAGCTGGTGGGAGGGGTCTGCATCTCACTGTGTCTGGACCCCTCTGCCTGCCTGCCTGCCCCACGGGACAGCTGTGCTTTCTGTGGGCACCTCTGGTTGCCACCACCAGGCAGAGCCTCCACCTCTACCCACTGGGAAGCCCCCATGTGGCTGCTCTCATGAGCCAGAACTAGCCAGGGTGACCCTGGGGAGTGTTTGACTTCAATCAGTCCCTTCTCCCTGGCTTCCCCCGGTCTTATGATTGGCAGCAGCTAAGAGGCCAGCGAAGGAAGTCCCCGGAGCCAGTCCTCCCTTCAGGAGGGGGGCAGTCACTCTGTCAGGAAGCCTTGGGCCCAGCCCTGATCCCTAGGCAGGCCCCAGGGCTCCTCATCTGCCTCACCCACTCAGCATCAGTGCTGGGCAAGCCAGGAGCTTGGCCTGGAGCAGCCACCAGTGTGTATAGGAGACTGGGAGAGCCCAGCAAGACTGACTGCAACACCCTCCGAAGGCAGGGAAGGGGATGCTGGCAAAGCCCCCTCACCTCCCTTGGGATGCCCCCCAGCATAGCCCCCTCCCTCACCAATACAGGCCATTCCAGAGGCCAGAACTGACACTCCTGGGCCCAGAGGCTCACTCAAGAGGACACAGGTGTCCAAATTCTCTCTGCTCTGCATATCTGGGAAGGCCCCTCAGATTCCTGGCTGGGGACAATGTTAATGTGGACCCTAATCAGAGGAGCCCTGACCCTCCAGTGAAGTACCTGCTGAAACTCACTTGGGCGTCCCTGGCCTGCCTAGCTACTGGGAGTCCACAGGCTCAGCTGGAGGGTGGCCAACCCAGTCCCCACTCTGGGGCCTCCACATCAGCACTGGGGGCCAGCCCTGAGTGGGCAATGCCTTGCCCTTCAGCACAGCCAGCAGCTCAGCAAGTGCAGTGTTCTTGTGAGTAGATACCCCTTAACCAGCCAGTGTTCAAAGTATTGCAACATAAATCAAGGCCAAGCAAAGCCTTGAAGTTCCAGTCCCTCTGTGATTCCCACGCTGCTCCCAGCTCACCAGGTGGAACTTCCTCAGCAGAAAGGGGCAGGACACATGTCCCCCACTGTCTCACTTAGCCCCCAGAGCCCCTTGCAAATGAGAGACAAAGAGCAGCCTGGCCACACCCGCTTCACGGGGCTCCTTTGCCCAGAACACATCTAAGTCCCACATCCTGACAAATAAAAACGCAACACCTTGGCTCTCTTCCTGCCAGACTTCCACATCCTCAGCCCTCCTCCTCCACCCACCCTGACCCCACTCTTGGCACCCTCATCCTCATCTTGGACCAGCTGCCTTCACCCCAAGGGCAGGTGACAGCTATGTCCTGGCCTCCCTTCACCTCCACTCCACCTGGATGACTCTGGCCCTGACTGTCTGCACTCATGGGGGGTCCTGCCCTCCAGACCTGGACTTTCCTGGGGCATCTTGGTCACACGTCCAGAAATTACAGACTATACTCCTGCCTCTGCCCTGTCCACCAGGACCCTGGGCTCCTCCCCATGAGCCACGGCGCTGAGCATTCCATGTTTAGTCTCCTTCCTCTGAGATGAGTCCTACCTCACACGAGAGGCTGGTTCCACTGCCAACGTAAAACCCTATACCAAACTCTCCAGGGTACTCAGGGCCCTCCAGGAGGGGCCCCACCATCTTGGATGTCCACTCATTCAGTCTCACTCAACACCTGCTTGTGCCAGGCCAGGGCCAGTCCTGGGGTCCCCAAGTCCTTCACCCCCATGGCTCTTGCACTAGACACCCCCTCCTGCCTGCATATGGTGACAATTCGCACATCACTGTACTCATTCAACAAGTGTATGACCGACCCACAACATGACAGACCCTGAGCTGCTCACTGGCCTCCCCAGGCATTTGCTCATCTTGGGGTGGGTGAGGAAGGCTCAGTAGACATGCTAGGTCTGGCCAGCCAGCATGAGCCAGATGGACCCTGCTTCTGGTCAGCAGTGGCTCTGGCTGTGCCTGACCTCTTCCTCCTGAGATAGACCACCAGGAACATAGGGTCACATGTTCACCAAGGATAGAGCCTGCTGCAGAGCCGTACCCACAGGGGCAAGTGGGTTCTACCATGAGCTCAGGACCCCCACCTCTCCACTACTGACTTTTGGGGCCAGATGGTTCTCTGTGGTGGGAGCTATCCTTTGTGTTACACAGTGCTGAGCAGCATCACTGGCTTCCACCCACTAGATGCCAGTAGCACTTCTCAGCTGTGATGACCAAAAATGTCTCCAGACATTGCCCAGTGTCCTCTGGGGGGCAGAATCTCTCCTGGTTGAGAACAACTGATCCAGACCCCATTAATGGGCCACCTGGCAAGACTCCTACCTGAGCCCAGCTCACCCAAAATTGATCTCACCCATTTCCCCATGACCAGCCCCTGCTGAATCTACCCCAGTGCCATCTTTGACACCAACTCCCAGTTCTGGGACCAGCAGTGGCCGCCTGGAACCTGTCTGCTCTGCGTTCAGGGCTACCCATTGGCCTCTTTCTTGTGGGGGCCCTCAGCCCCTCTAACCAACCTTGCTCCATCCATGCAGCCAGAGCTCCCAAACCCTGCCCTGGCAATGGCACCTCCTTGCTCCAATACCCAACCTCTCTAGTCTCCCTTGGGGTCCCCTGGCTGCTAGCTGAGAGGGCCCTGCTAGCCTTCCTGCTCCCCCAAGTCCTGGCACCCCAGCGCTGCTCACCTCGGCTGGAGACATTCATGCAGAAGTACATTCCATAGATGATGTACACATACAGGGTCCCTGGCTTCATGAACATTCCTCGGTTGCGGGGGGTCTGCCGGCCACCCCTTGAGTGGGCGGCTTCATCCTCTGGCCCCAAGTATGCTTCAGTCTCCACAACACGGCCTCGGAGCTCTGTGCCATTGGCGAGTCGCCGGACTAGGACCTGTGGGCAGTCAGTTCGTGCACAGGGCAGGAAGGAATGGATCCACCCACCCTGACAGTCCCCAGCCTGGACCTCATCTCCCAGCTGAGGATGTGCCAGGTGCCCAGGTCCAGCCAGGGCCTTGCCCCCGCTGTCTCCATCATCCCGCCTCTTGCTCCTGCTCAGAGCCTGGATGCTGCCGTTCCAGCCACCAGATATCTCCTCCAGCCCTGCCGGACCAGCAGACTACAGGCCTCACTCCAGAGTCCTGACCACAGGTTGCAGCCACCTCAAGCTTCAACTGGGGCTGAGCTGGAAACCAGCACTTGTGGATTCACCATGCAGGTCAAGCCCTCTCAGTGGGACCCTCCATTCCCCTACTTCCTCCTTTCCCAAAGAGGCCTCTTCAGAGAACCATAAAGACTTAGCATGAGGCCAGGTGGCATGAAAGGCACAGGGCCCCCAGGGGAGTCCCCACACAGCCTCCTGGGATGTTCCAGAGCCTGTGGAGTGCCCCCAACCTGGGCTGCAGAGACAGCGACAAAGGATATGCACACCCAGGTCCCACCCACTGCTCTAAAGCCTTTCTGAGCAGCAGGACCAGCTGCGTCATAGTGCCCCAGCCTGGACTGTGGTGCTGGGAATGGCCAGCAGCCGTGCTCTAGTGTCTGGAGCCCCAGGCCTCTACAGGTTCACAGCAGAGCTTTGTGCATCAGCCACATCCCTAGTATCTGTTTTGTCCCTAGGCCAGAAGGGTCACAGGGATGCCAGGCCACTTTGCTTCAGGCCAGGAAGCCCTGTGGTGCCTTAGGCCATGGTCGGTACTACAGGACGGGAGGAAGAGCACTGGAGCTTAGATGCTCATGGGGAAGCATTCGGGAGGCCTTCTAGGAGACAGGCTGTGGCAAAGAAGGGCCCAGTCCCTGTGCTGGAAGCCCAGAAATCCCCTAGGCATCCAAAGTCATGATACAGGAGCAAAGAGGCCAGGCCTGGCAGACCATCTCCAGGGGAAGAAAGGACAGGAGCTCAGAGGTAATGATCCTCCATGATGGGGCACACTGGGGCCCAACTACCCTTTTGCAGAGGAGAGTCCCGCAGCCCTTTTCTCTGTTTTCTTTTCCATCCTGATTTTCTTTCTTTTCTTGCTTTTCTTGATACTCTGTCACCCAGACTGGAGTGCAGTGGCCTCATCATAGTTCACTACAACCTCCAATTCACTCTTGCTCAGTCTGGTCTTGAACTCCTGGCCTCAAGCGATCCTCCCACCTCAGCCTCCCAGAGTGCTGGGGTTACAGGTGTGAGCCACTGAGCTCAGCCCCCCACCCCAATTCTCTGATCTGAATTTCACTCTGATACCATTTCCACCAATGGCAGATTTTGGCTGCCTCCCACCACCCACCCCTAATTACAAGCATGCATACCTCCTCCTAGCTGGCAAAAGGTCCTGGGGTTGGGGGAGGCAACACCCTTCTTAGCCCAGGAGGCAGTCTGGGTTGTCATAGCAGCTCACTACAATGACCCTTTTAGGGATGTGTGACCCAACCCTGGCTGAAGAGTCTGCGAGGGCATCCACTGGGAGCTTATGGAAAAGGTGGTCTTCCCTGATCAAAGGGACACACAGGGTCAGACACCCTCCTCTCTGCTGGATGCCATCTTGTCCACCGATGGGCTCCAGTGAACAGGACTAGAGCCTAAGGGGAAACTCTACAACATGCCAAGAATGCTGAATAGAGACAGACATATGGGGGTCCTTGCCACGGCCATTGGGCCCTTGACCCAACCCTGGGGTGCTGTTTTGTCGTCTCATAAATGCCATATTTAAGGTGCTTTCAGAAGGATCCTCTGGCCTTTGCAGCTGAAAGCATCCTCATGGGGACAGAATCTTGTCTCTTCTCCACTAGGTCAAGCCCACATTTTAGGGTCTGTTCCTTTTCCCCAACTCCTGGCACTGGTTTTTCTATTAGTCACAGAAACTGGCTCTTCTTGGCCATTTTAACCTAAAAGTAGACAGACTCATTAAAGGACAAAGGGTAGGCCTCAGAATCTCTAGGAGAACCAGAAAGCCAGGCCTGAAGCTTTGGCACCCAGGAACGTCACCTAGATGCTGCTCCAGACGGATCTGGCCAAGACTGCAGAGGTGCGGGCATTCACATGTGGTGACAGGCTGCACCGCAGAACCCACCCGGATGGACCTTGGGCAGTCCCTGCTTCCCACTCCCAGTCTGATTGGCACAGCCCAAATCCTAGACCTACACTGAGCTGCAGGGGTCCTGGGAAGCCAGCATGGCACCATGAGCCACTGCAGGGGGAGGGAAGCTGTCTCAAAGGGATTCCAATGCCAGGCAGCCCAATGGTGGCCACAGCCACAGTTCTCACACGTCTAAAAACTGTCATTACTGAGACAGGCCCCAGCCGGGGCACTGTGTCATGGGACAAGGTGGGCAAAGACACCAGGGGACTCACAGAGTCCTTGCAGGTAACTTGCCCTGAAGCCGATTACAGATAGAACATGGAAGAGGCTATTTCCCAGGTGAGGAAGGCTCACAGTGCAACTGCCCCTGTCCTTGATGTCCAAAGCAGGAAGGCAGACAGTGGCACCCCTCCACCCTGGGCAAATAGCACTAACAATCTCCACATTCTTCCCAGATGACTGAGATGAAGCTATCCAGGGGCCAGGGTGAGCAAAGTAGCTACCTACATGAGGACAAGAGGGTTCCCCGAGAGCCAAGCCAGGGAGGTAAGCCCAAGGGGAGCAGGCTGGGCCCAGGAATGCCTGCATGGTGACGAGCACTTCATCAGAGACCACATGCTATGTTCACATTACCTGTCCCAGAAATGCCCGGGCTAGGAGGACTGCCGGCTGGTCAAAAAACTCTGACCCCAGTCGGGTAAGGTGGCTCTTTGGGTTTGCAAAATAGATGCTGCGTTGAGGGCCCAGGGTCGTGGGCAGTCCCACACAGGAGTCCTTGGGAGAAGGTGTCTGGGCTGCATCTGATGGGCTCTGCAGCTGCTCTGCCTCTGCCAGTCGCTGTTTTTTTTGCCTCATCCTTTGGGAAGGCTGTAATGGGAAAGAAAAAAATTAAGCATCTGAATAGAAGAGGACAGTTAGTTTTGTGGTGAGGTCAGGCTCAGGGAGCTCAAGGACCAGATTTGACCACCTGCTTCAGTTTCTTCATCTGGAAAGTGGGGGTGACCACCTTGTGGGCTGTCAGGAGGCACACACAGAATGCCACACCTGACACACTGAGCCGCAGAGGCACGTGTTGATGTGCTACTACCGGTGACAGGGTGGCCACTCCGCTGCAGGTGCCCTGCACCCGTGTGGGATGCACAGCACCGGGGCCCTGGCTGCAGGGTTGGGGAGCCTGAGCCCGGGACAGGAAATCCGATTCCCACTCATCATCTGGGCCCCAAGTAAACTTCTGAGCTGGTTTCTGGAACCCTGCCTTTTGTACCCAACCCTGACCAGGAATTTAAAAACATCCAGGACCTCAGCCGGCCTGGCTCAGAAACAGATTGTGAGTTTCACCTCTTACTGCCCGGCTGACACAGGCTCCATTGTGCCGGACTCCTCAGAAAGGCCCAGAAGGCCTGACACACACAGATGGGAGAGCATGGAGCTGACCATCGGCCTGGCCCCATCCGCAGTGCTTAGGGAATGACCCCGGGGGGGCCCCAACTGTCCTCTGCTTCACTGCCCAAGATAGAAGACAATGAGGAAGTGGGCAAAGGCAGGTCTGCTGAGAACTTGGAGGGTCTGCGAAGACCCAGCAGGCTGTCCACAGCCCACCTGCCACCACACGGCCAGAGGGAACCTGGCCACACATCCGTAGCTGTTCTGGGGAAGCCAGTCACGGGCGGGTCTTTAACGGTCGGTATCCAAGTCCTCCTGGCATGTGAGAGACCCATTATTTTTAACATGAGTGCTGACGTTCATGGTGAAGCGAGACCGCGGGCCGGCCGGCCGGCCGGGAATGGACGCTGACGTGACCGTCTCCGCAGCCCGGCCCGCTCTGCCAACACTCGCGGTGGGCTCAGACTCCGGGACGCGGCAGCCCCTGCTCTCACCCCGACTTTGGCCCTTGGCCGGCCCCAGGCACTCGGGATGCCGTCCGGCCGGTCCGCACGGTGCCGGTTCTCCGCGGGCCTGGCTCCGCAGCTCGCGGGCCGCGCCGCTCGGGGCACGCACGTCTGTCCGAGGCGCGGCCGGGAAGCGCGCTCACGTGGGCGCGCACTCACCTGGGGCCCCCTGCGCGCCGGCATTCGGCGGCCTGGGCCAGAGGGGTCGGCGTCCGACCCCGCGAGGCGACCAGCCCGCGGCCCACTCCGGAAGCGCCGCCGGGACCGGGGGCGGAGCCGGCGCGTGCGCGAAAGGGATGGAAGCCAGGGGGAGGGGCGCAGGGCTCCGCCCCCGGGGTGTCCGGCAGCCCGCGCGGGCCGCGCGGAGGGCGCCTCACTCCCGGCTCCCACTTCCTGTTGTGGACTAACGCAGGGGCTCGTGGGGCGCTCGTGGCGGGAGTCGGGAGGAGGTAGCTGGGGGTGGGGCGGGCCCCCCCGTGTCCCGGTGCCGCTCCCCGTGACCCGCTGTCTGCCCCCACCTGCGTGCCCTGGTCACCCGGCGGCTTCAGAGCCCACTCCACCATCCGGTGACCAGACCGCCAAGAGGACGGGTCCGTCCTGAACCGTGCCTGGGTCCTCGAGGGGCCCCGTTGGGGTGTCGTGCTTCGGGGCAGGGGCGGGCCGCAGGCGTTCGGTGGGGCGCCCTGGTCCTTGGGACCTGCCTCCCTGACCTCGGGGGGCATTTGCGTGGAGGCGGCGGTTGGATGGCGGGGTGGGCCAGGGAGTCTCCGAGGACGTGGACGCCGGGCCTGTGCGGAAGCCCCCGCCCCTGGGCCGTGGTCCTCACAGGCCGGTGGGAGGAAGGAAAGAGGGAGCAGCGGGACGGTGTCCGAGTGGAAGCCCCATCCCTCCCGCCCACGTACTGGGTTGGGTGTGCTGGAGCGCGGCCGGCCGCAAAGGCTGAGGCCAGCACTCGGGCTGTGGGGGCCGTGAACACCGGCCTGGCAATGCAGCTGCCTACACCTCTGATGCCCCCACGACCCAGCGCCTGCCGCCCAACCTACCTGTAACCTCTCCAGCCAGATTGGTGCCCTCAGGGAGGGGGAGGGGAGTCTGGGGAGCGCAGCGCCTGGCTCAGAGGAAGGAAGAGCCCACTGCTGCCTCCTGTGGCTCTCTGGCAGCCCGTACCCGACTCTGCACTTCAGGGTTTATCTGGGTCACCAGGGACCTCTGCTGTGGCAGGCGCAGTCCCTCTCCCACAACCCACCCTTGCCCTGTAAAAACCCTTGAGGGACTTGTTCTGAGCTGTCTTTGATTTCTGTGACCCTGGCCCTGGAAAGGAGTACCCGAAAGGCCTTGAAGAGCAATTGGGCATTTAGCAGTGTCAGATACTAGGTGCTGGGCAGGACAGAGGCACAGGCCATGTTTCTGGGACCCTCAGGTGAGTGTGACACCTGGTCATAGGGCAAGGCCAGCAGGGTAGGACCCTGATCTTCAACTGTTTCTCCTCTTCTGACCAGCTCAGGGACTGAATTCTGGCCTATGTTGGAGCCCAGCTCCCACCCCATGAGCCCTTGTGAGGACTTCCTGGGGAGGGAGGGGCTGCCAGCTGCCTGGCGAAAGCCACTTAGCAGTGTGTGGCAATGTGTCATAAATCCATGCTTGTGAGGCAGGCCTGGATGTGACCCCACCCTCTTCCTTGTCCCCTGCAGCCATCCCACCCAATGACTCCCTTCCTGTAGAAAGAGCATCCCCATCCTTCTCCCACAATCTAGGAGGGAAACTGAGGGCCCCACTGGACCCTTGTCTTCCTGAAGGGAGCAGGGAGAGAGTGGGTGTTGTTTTGTATTTTGTGCTAATATTTATTCTGATTTCACAAGTGGTGCCTGGTCCTTGTAGAAATCATGGAGAGTCCAGAGGCCCCAGAGAAGTGTTTTATCTCTACCTTTCAAATGAGGAAAGAGAGACTCATTGGTGGGTAGCCTGGCCCCTGCCAGGAGGAGGAGCTGGGGCCAGTGCCAGCAGTTTACTTCTCCAGATGTTCTGGCCTGAATGGGGTGGGGGGACTTGCGCAATCTCTGCTGCCTCCCCCGCTGCCTTCCTCCCCCCACTCACTTCCGGGTTTGTGGTCTACTGCCAGCTGGAAGTGGTGGACTGAGCATTCCCACTGTGGCCTACAGAGCGAGCCGGCAGGCTGGCCAGGGGCAAGAGAAGGTGATGTCAGGCGAGAGGAAGGGACCTGGGGCCTCCTCTGTCCCCACTGTGCTCTGCTGCTGGGATGGGAGAGGCTTGTTGGAGGAGGCACGGATATCAGTGGAAGATGGAAGTGAGGACACCCTTGATACTTTGAAAGGATTCAAGGCTGGGATCAGTGCTGGGGTGAGCAGCTCTGTGCCACTCACCCCCCCCACAAAGGCTGTGGAGGGGCTGCCGCTGTCTCCAGCTATAGGGAGTGAGGCCATCAATCACTGGAGCCTTTGTAAGCAAGGCCTTGAGAGATGGTGGCTCTACTGGCCACAGAGGCCAGGGTTCCAGTACTGGCCTCACTGTCCCGGGGTGCCCAGCACACTGGCTCAGTGTCCTCTCTAATGGAGGGGTGGCCGACAGCTATTGAAGCGAGGCTCAAGTGGTCTCCTACACATCTGCTGTGAGCATCCATCTGGCAGCTTCTCAGTAGGGCGGCCTCTGGCCTCCTAACTGGCCTGTGGGGCCCTCTGTGTCTGGTGGGCCCTGGGGGGGTCAAAAGTTCCTTGGGTAGAGAGGGTAGCTACTAGGCAGGCTGAGGGAGGGGTGTGTGGGCTGCACCCTTCCTTCCTGGGGCTATGTTGCCAGTGCTTCTGGGCCCTGGGCCCAGGTGGTTATGGGACCCCCTTGCCAAGCCCTGGGCCATGGGGAGGGGGCAGTTGCCTCAGAAATAGCCCATGACTTCAGGCCACTGGCTGGCCTGGCCCACTTCTGTCTCCTCCTCAAATAGCCAGGGGCTGGTCCTGGCCTCATCCCTGCAGCTTTGCTCCCTGGGCAGGGGCAGTTTCTTTTGATCCCCCCACAGACCCTCCAAAGCCCAGGGAATGGCCCCCTGGGGTGATTACTTGTGGTCTGGAAACTGAACTGAGGATTCCAGGGTAGCTGTTGGGGACTCCTCTTACTGGTCAGGGCTCCCACCCTCTCATGTCCTGGAATGAGGTCCACAGCCCTGAGGGTGATCCAGACACAACCATCCTCAGATGCCTGCCCACCAGCTCCAGGAGTGCTAGGCAATTGTAGCTGACTTTCATTTCTCCAGGGTGGATGAAGGGAGAAGAGAGGTTTCCATGTGGGGGGCTCCTCCACCAGAACATGGGGTAGTAGGGCAGGCATGAGGCAGAGCACATGTATGTGCATATGTGTGTGTCAATGTGAGCTGGTACAGGCCTGAGCACACAGGTGTCAGCCATCCTTCTGGATGCTCACACCATCCTTCTGATGCCCTCACTCAGGAGGCCAGGGTGGGCTGAAAGCCTGGGGATTCCTGGACAGACTGGGTTGGGGGTTTGCCTGAAGGGGTGCACTGGGAGCTTGTTCTTGAGAGCAACACCTGTGAGGGCCAAGGGAGCAGGGTTTGCAGCAGAGGCTGCTGTGGGTCCCACGGAGCTTGGGGACTGCTAGGGCCCTTAGATGGTATCCTGGATGAACACGGTGGGAAGCCTTTTACTTGTCTCTAGGTTCAGACTGCCTTCTCTATGGAGGGTACCTGATTTTGGACAAGGCAGCTCTGCACTGAAGATGACTCCTGGGCAGGGGTGTGTGTCTCAGCCATGGCTGGTGCTCCTGGCAGTGGGGAATGAGCTTCTGGGTCTTGGAGTGGGTCTGGGTGGTGCCCTACAGCATCCGCTGCAGGAGGAGACCTGCTGACACCAGATGCCTAGTTGTGGCATGCTTTGGAGGCAAGCCCTGTCCCTGGCTTCCCAGAGAGGACACCACTGCCAGCCAGTCTGGGTATCTAGGCCCGGCAGGGCTTGCTTATCCCTGGCAGGGGTCAAGAATGCTAGGCATGGAGACTGTCCTGTCTCTGGCTGTGAGCCTGGCATGGGAGGGACACGTGCAGACTGCAGGAGCCCTGAGTATCGGCACCAGGCAGCCTCCCTCTTACCTCATGTCTCTGATGCACCAGCGGTGTCATCCCCCCAACGAAGGAGCTCTTCTCTACCCCCTCCAAAGCTTTTATTGCCCCCTTCTACTGAAGAATTGTGTTGATAGCACCTGTGTTCATAGAGGACCCACTATGCACAGCAGACACACTCCCACCTCCCCGCTACCTGGTATGGACAAGGATTTAGGCAGAGGATCTGCTGCTTGCCTAGGCTCTGGTACCTACCAGTAAGTGCACCACCACCTTTGGTTCAAATTGTCAACTTTATTTTCAGTGTAACCAAGGACCAGGCCATTGCCTGTAGTTGGGCACTGGATGCACCTTTGGTAGCAGCAACTCAGTTCTGAGAGGGCTTGGTGCCACCTGGTCCCAGAGGATGTGGTTGAAGCAGTCACACACAGCGCAGGACCTGAGGACATATTTTTGGACCCTTCAAGGCTTGAGGGGACACCTAGAGGAAGGGTCCTTCGGGACCTGTAGCAAGAAGGGAGCCCCTGGCACCCACTACCCAGAGGAAGCCTGGGCCCCTCTACCACTCACGGCTCCTGCACAGCCCAGCCTGTAGCCTGCTGTTGGCACCCCCAACCCCGATTCTTTTCTCTGGGTGGGGTCAGCCCACCTAGTGTCCAGAGAGAGAAATGCTAGGGAACTCCCCCCAGCAGTCTCAGCTAAAAGCAGATGGGCCATTTTGTATCCAACTCAGTACTGGGATGAGCCCCCACCACTCAGTGGTGGTTGAGCTCTGAGCTAAAGGGAAGAGAACAGAGTGGACACCAGAAACGGGGCTGCCACCTCCGCTCAGTGGGTTCAGGAGAGCTAGGTGCAGCCTGGCTCGGAGCACCTGCTCGGGGAACAGGGGCCTGGGGAAGGGATAACTGCTCTCTGATCCTGACCTGGGTGTGGGTGTGATCAAGTGTATGCATGAACTTCGAGGGTGTACATGCGTATATGAGTGTGTACAATTGTGTGTGTGCACATGTGTGAATGTGTGAGTATACACCTATGAAAGTGTGTGCATGAGCTAGGTGTGTGCATGTGAGTCTGTGTGTATAAACAGGTGTGTGAGCATGTGCATGTGTAAATGAATGAATGCACAAGCATGTGTGTATGATTGAGTGATGAGGAGCATGTGCACATGGATGTGTATGAGGGAATGTGAGAGCTCACGAGGGACGGGGTGCGTGTGCAATAAATGATTTGTCAGTGCGGGCCTTTGGAGGAGGTTCGAGATTCCGTTTAAGGGGATCCAGGGACACTCTCCCATCCCCCACCCTCTTCCCCCTTTGTGTCCCTCCTGCCTCACTCCCCACCTTCTCAAGCACAGATCAAGGCAGGATGAGGTCACGACTCACTCTGGAGTCAGAGAGAAGCTGAAAAGCCCAGGACTGCTGTTGACCACCAGATACCCCTCCTAGGCCAAGGCGCTCCTCACCCCCAGCCACAGGTGTCCCAGCGGCCGGGCACTGCGGAGTGCGGAGCCCAGCGGCCTTCCTGGAGGAGGCGACTTCGGCCAGGCAGGCGGGCGGCGCGCATTCCTGAGCCCTGAGTCAGCGCAGCCGCCCCCTCCGGCCGGGCCCGCCCCCGGCGCGCACGCCCCTCGCTCCATGGCATTCCCGGGAGGGCGGGCCGGACCGGAGGGCGGGCGGGCTCGCGGGCGGGGACTCGGCGCGGGCGCCCTCCGGGCCAGCGGCGGCGGCCCCTCCCCGACACCCTCGGGACCTTCCGAAGACCCCCGGCGGCGGCGGCGGCGGTGAGCGGGCGCGGCCGGGAGCGGGGCGCAGGGGCCGCGGGCAGGGCGGGTTCCGGGGCTGCGTCGCCGAGCTCGGGGCCTGTCCTCCGCGCGCCGCGCCCGGAGCTGCTCAGAACGGCCGGAGTCGCGTCGGGGCCGGGGCCGGGGCTGGGGCCGGGGGCAGGACTGTGGCGAGTGCCCACTCGAGGCGGCCGGACTTTCCTTCCCGGAGTTTCCGGAGCCTCTCGCGGAGGCGGCGCGGCCCCGGATTCCTCACCCGGCGTGCCGCAAAAATAGCCTGTGGCCGGATTAGTGTCCCGGCGGCCTGACCCAGCCGGACAGCTCGGCTCCAGGTCCCGCCCAACAGCTGAGGGTCCCGGGAGCCGGAGGGCTCGGAGTCTGAGGCGTCCCCTGGTTCCTCCGAGCCCCCCCCCCCCACGTTTTCCTTCCCCGCCACCACCGGTGGGTGGTGTCTCCGAAGCGAAACTCCAGCTCAGAGGGTGGGACTTCTCGGATAGTCCCTGTCCCAGCCGTTCTCACCCGGTGGGAATAACGGCAGCAGCTGTGGGGCTGGGGGGGCTGACCCTGCCTTCTGCCTCACAGGCAACCCCTCCCCCCCACCTGGAAACACTGAAATCCAGGGTGGGCTGGAAGCTCCTCCCAAAGACAGCCCCCCACGCTGTGCTCTGTGGCCCAGAGCGGCAGTCGGGTGCCTTGAAGCAGGCCTTCTCCCAGCTGGGGTGGCAGCCAGACCCCAGGTGCTCAGGGCACTGGGGCAGAGCCTGGCAGTCTGCCATGCTGGGGGCATGTTTGTAGGGCTGGGTAGGGAACTGGCAGGGGATCCCCCCAGCCAGGCCTGCCCCCAGCCCGGGTGGTCCTGACCAGAGTTCCTTCTTTGGTGTCAGCTTGGGGTTGTGAGTTTGGGTCTGTCTGAGTGGGTGGGGCCTGGGTCTGTAGGCCCTAGCCCTGTGCTGGGAAACCCCCCCACCCCCGCCTTGGGACTTCCTGTTGGAGACAAGGAGAAGATTCAAGGATGAAACTGGCTTTTCAGGTTTGACCCAGCTAGATGCCTAGGCAGTCCCAGGCTGGGTTCTCCCCACCCCCACAGAGCCAACCCCAGCCCCATAGCCCCCACCCCAAGGTTAGGAGGAGCTGGAAAACCAATCAGCTGGCTGGGGCTCAAGGGGTCTCTGAGGCTGAGCCCCCTGCCACCAGGGGTCACTGTGGGTAAGCTGGGTCCCTTTTCCTGAGAATGGGCAGGGCAAGTAGGGGGCATGGGAGTCAGGTAGACCCAGATTGAAGGCAGTGGGCTTCAGACCCCTTCCTAGCCCCTCCAAGCAGCCTCCCTCCCATTGCACAGACAGGCTGGCGCAGGCTAGCACAATGGCCCTCAGCCTTTGTCCAGCATCAGTGAGCTGACCACCCTGGGGAGCTGCCCTTCTAGGGGGCACTTGGTTCAGGGGAAGTCCCCCAGGTCTCCCCTGACTTTCAGGGACCATCAGGGCCCTCCCTCCAGCAGCTCCAGCTGCTGCTCAGGGCACCCCCAGCTACTTCTGTGTGGCTTCAGCCCCTGCCTGGATGTGAGGGCCTCCCCCGCGTCAGCTCCACTTCCTCACTTCAGTGTCCATGACAGGATCAACTTTCTGCCCAAGGATTAGATTCCTTGGCTTCTGCCTATTTTCTCGGTTGAGCATGTTTGGGGTGACTCCCTCCTCCTTCAACTGAGATGCCCCTGGTAGGACATGTGTACAGGGGCCCCAGAGGGGTCTGACAGTCCTCCACAGCCTGGAGCTGAGGAGCCCAGGTGTTCTGCCCCCTCCTCTGCAACCAGGGCCAGCTGGGCAGGCAGACAGGGTCCCTCCTACCACAGCTTCTGGGCAGACCTGGCCCAAGGTGCTGGACTCCCCTATAGGAGTGGCCTTAGCCAGTGACTGGCTTTTAAAAGCCTAAGTTTCCTTATCTGTAAGATGGCCTCAGAGACCACTCCCAGGGGTTATGACAGGTCAATATGGTCAGTCAGGATCAGGTTTGAGGCAGGTGTGCCAGACTTCTAATGCCTGAAGCCATTGCTGCTCTTACTTGGTTTTCCTTCCTGGAGCCTATCCAGTCCTATCCTGCTGCCTGTGGGTCCTGGAAGGGGGTTGCTGAGCCTGGGTGCCCAGGTAGCATGTGTGCAAGGTCAGCCAGGGACACTTTTGGAGGGCTCTGATGGTGACCAGGCTGCTTATCTGCTCTCTGGCCAGGTATGTTGGTGGGATGTGGGCCTCTCCCCTTCTCTAACCTAGAGAAGATGCTTTCACTTAACTCAAGGACCTGGCTGGGTCGCAGATTGGGGACCAGAAGTATCCAGCTTTTAAAGGGAAAATTACACCCAGAATCTGGTATAGCTAAGTCCTTGTTTCCACCCTCTTTCTGACTATATGGCCTGGACAGGTCCCCTAACCTGAGCCTTGAGCCTGACTGAGCCCCTGGTGGGCCTGTCATGTCAGCCCCTGTCAGATCCAGCTGGGTCGGGGCTGTCTTGTCCCTGGCTATCAGTGACCCTGTGCCAAGTGTGCCGGCTGAGCTGTGGGGCAGTGTCCCTTCTCCATGGCTGGCCCCTCTCCTCCCCTGTGTACCACCCTCTCAGGTCCTGTGTCTTGGTCTCTAGGGATTCCTGTGTCTCCAGGGCCTGACTCAGCTTACCTCACCGGCATCCTGTAGCAGGAAGCCTCTAGTTCTGTTGTCGCCAACCACATGCTCGTCTGGGGTGATGCAGGTGATGGATGATGTGGGGAGGCAGGGATCCAGCATGTCCTTCTGGGAACAGGGAGAGGGTCTCAGTCCTGCCCTGCTCCAACCTGAACCTCGCTTCTTCCATTGAAAGGCCGAGGGGTCCCTGGCAGGGTGAAGGCACTTCGTGGTTTGCAAAGGGCCTGGCACATCTCATTCTTGGCATGATCCCATTTGCAGATGAGGCACAGAGAAGCCAGGTGATTTACCCTTTGCTACATGGCAGCATGTGGTGCAGAAGGACTGGATTCTAGGCTGCCAGACAGCTGGTGATTCCCCTCCCAGGGGGTCCTGGGTTGGGTATCACATTAGGGGTCAAATAGAAGACTGAATGTCAGAAACCAAGGTGCGGGTAGAGATGCTAGAGGAGCCAGCACCCCCTGGGACCAGGCTGGGGTGAGTTGAGTCTGGGAAGGTGTGCTGGGGTGAGGCCTGTTGCTCCAGCTGACCTTGGCAGTGGGCAGTCCCCTCGGCAGGGTAGGTAGGGCCCAGGTGTGATGATTTTGGCCCTGGGCTGGCCATCCACTCTGCCTTCAGCTGTCCCTGGTAGCATTGCCATGTGAATGTACAGGGCAGGCCTGAGATGCGAGGTTGTTGCTCACACCTGAGAATGTGGCTTCGTGCTGACTGTGGCTACTGTCCAGGCCTAGGCAGGCCAGAACTTCTCTTGTCACTTCCTAAACTCAACACCTTTGAAGGGTCCTGTGCCCAGGCCTCCCAAGGCTTGCCCTCTTGTTGCATGTGCCGTGGGGCCCTCTTGCCTTCCAGCTCCTACCTGCAGCTTTGGCCACGCTCCTTCTGTCCCACAGAGGGCCCCAGTGCCACAAGCAGAACCAGATGTTCTGTTATTGGCTCAGCTGTTACAAGTTGTGCACCTACTGTGTGCTGGGCACTGCTATGACCCCTGATTTTCAGATGGGAAAACTGAGGCTTGCTTAGGGTTGTAGATGGTGGAGACAAATTTGGTCTGAGTGCAGCATCTCGCCTGGGCTGTCTCTACTGGCCCCCGTGTCGGCTCCTGTGTCTGTCTCTTCCCGCTCCTGTGCACAGGGCCAGCTTGAAGTGTCCCCAGTCATACCCAGAGCAGGAACCTGAGTCGGCAGGGCTCTCCCTCATCCTCCACCCAGCCCCTCTGCCCCTCCACACCAGTCTCCTTGCAGCCAGAGTGGGCTTCCTTCCATGTGCCTCAGAGCTGGTCCTGAGCTGCTCCGACGGCCTGGGATGTGCTGCTGTTTTGTTCCCCTGCCAGACTCTGTCGCCACTGTCAGTGTTTACTCCTCCGCATTTCCCACCTCATGGGATGCCCATGTGGGCACCTTCTGACGGGGCTTGGCCTGGGTGGGCAGCCATGAATGGTGCTGGAGTGACTCATACTGTGTGACCCTTAGGCTGTCAGGCTCTCCATGGCCACGGTTTCCCCTGCACTGTGGGGTCAACAGAGGGGAGATGCTGTTGGGATTCCCCCCGAGGGGCTGTCTGCGAACAAGAGCCCACTGTGCGCCTGGGGAAGGCCTGGACACTGAGCCACTGTTTCTGGGCAGGCAACGTGCGGCTCCCTGGCCCAGACTCTTTGTCCAGCTTGGGCCTGCCCCTCCCTTGTGTCTGCTATGGAGCTCCCCTACCACATGCCTTGTGAGTCCCACCCACTTGAGGCCCGGGTGGGGAACCAGGCACACAGGGGTGGGGCAGGCCAGGAACACAGTACTGAGGGCAGGGTGGGCGTCCTCTGCCGTCTGCCGGACCTAGAGCTGTGTGGTTCTCAAACACCTTCCTGCCTCCACCCCTAGCACAGGAGGGGTTTGGGTGGAGGTGGGGCACCCCAGGAGACTTGGATATATAGGTATGGGGGCTCACGAACAGAACTCCCCAGCATTTCCCGGAGCCAACTGCGGGCCCAGGCTGAAGCAGGGATTGGGGGATGTCAGGTTCCCTGTGCATGCTCACAGCCTCAGCCGTCTCACCTCCTGACTTGTGCTGTTCCCACCCCCACCCGTGCGTGTCAGTCAGACCCAGCGGAGGGTCTTGAGGAATCCTTCGTTACCCCAGATCACGGAGACGGGCCTCTGCTAGCCTGTGCTCTGCTAGGGCTAGTGATCAGTGTTTACCCAGTGGTGGCTTCAGAGCAAGCCTGTCTTGGGCACTGTGGACCCAGCAATGACAAGACAGAGGACTGCACATATATGATCGAACTCTCCTGCTGTGCCACGCTATGCCCAGGGATCCAGGCGAGGAGCACCTGTGGGAGTGGGGCAGCCTGACTGAGGCTGCAGGTCCTCAAATACACAGGAGGCTGGGCAGAGTACTTTTGCCAGGGGCTCCAAGATGGGAGGGAGCCAGGTGTGAGTACAGGCCTTGCCGGGGACAGCAGGCACCATGGAGGGTTGTGGGTAGTGTGAGTCGATCAGGAGCCAAGGGCCAGCTGATGTCACCTAGAGAAGCTGGGCACAGGTAGAGAGGCCTGCTGAGTCCCAGTGGTGGCCCTGCTCCTCTCTCTCTGGACCCCATAACGACCCCACATAGCTAAGGCATGTGATTGTTGGGTGGCAGGGCCAGGATGGCCCCTCAGGATGGACTGAAGGCAGCATGGCTTCCCCTACCTGAACTGTTAAGGGGGTCTCCATCCTGCCTGGTGCCTGGCCCCTTACCTGCAGTGGGGCCCACACAGCCTGAGCGTCAGCATGCCTGGGTCCTCACTGGTGGCTGGGAGGGTGTGCTCAGGAGGCTGCAGCAGCACTGTAGGTTTAGGAAGCCTCTTCCTCAGCACCACGGCCTTCCCAGCACGCCTGGTACTGTCTAGAATTCCCACCCTGAGCATCTGAGACTCAGAGGCGGCCCCTGCTGGCCACTTCTCTACCAGCAGGGTGATGGTGCCGCAGCCCGGGTGGCCCGTGCCCTGTTGGCACTGTGGCTGGGCCACATCAGGGGACACACAGGTCGAGGCTGAGTTTGAGGTAGGGTCAGATGCTGACTGCTGGAATTCTCAGTCAGGTGCTTTCATGCCGGACACTGGCCCCCTCCGTCAACACTGTGGGCTCAGCACGGGCAGGGGGCCCAGAAGGGCCTCCTAGTGTTGTGCAGACAGATGCTGCCCTGAGATCAGGCTGCTGAGGGCATGGAGAGGAGCTCAGCATTGGGGGGCCGTGTGGGTGGGAAGACCCCAGGCACCATCCCTGGGAAGCGCCCCTGAGCTTTGCCCCCAACTGCCCCCTGGGACCTGAAGTGCATGGTCAACTCAGAGATGGGGCTGGAATGTGAGGGTGGGCTGAGAGCCAGGAGAAGGCATCCTGAAGGACCCCCTCCCATCTGGTCTGTTTCTGGCCCGTGCAGGACCAGGAGGAGCTGTGAGCAGTACCTGGAGCTGTCCCTGGTTGGCGCACTGAAAGCTGTGAGCACTGTCCTAGGACTGTCCCTAGTTCGTGTAAGACCGTTAGGAACTATGAGCAGCGTCTTGGGCCTTTCCTTAGTTATGCTGCCCTGAATATGCGACCTTGAGCAAGGCAAGCCTCTGTCCTCTAGGCCTCAGTTTCCCTTCTTGTACAGTATGAGTGGAGCTTTCTTTATATCCCTGCCAAGCAACTGAGAGGGAAACTCACAAGTAGAAGCTGTTTCTTGGGGGGCCTTAGTGGGTGGGTTACAGACCTTACAGCTCAGAGCTTGTCAGGGTCTGCAGCTCTTTGAAGAGGCAGAGGCATTTTGGGTTTTCCGCCCAAAATGGCTACAGGGAGCTCCAGCCATCCCCACACTCTCCCTGTCCCTGTTGTGCTTCCAGTCCTGGATCTCTACTTTCCAGACCCTGTTGTCCCTCTTGGTAGGGGAGGTGCAGACCTGTCCCAAGGCATAAGGGGGGAAATAGTGTCCCAATGCCTCGCCTCACAGTCACAGTGCCAGGGAGTGGTGCTCCAAATTGAACCCTGGCCCTTCCGCTCTTGGCCCTTCCCCTGTGCCCAAGTGATAGGTCTGGGCTTGGGGTCTGAGGTGTTCAGGCTGGCGCCAACCACGCAGTGCTCCCCACTGCCCCCAGTGTTGAGTCCCCTCTCCGCTGTTTCTGGGCACGTGGCACCACTTGGTGGTCATCGTGGTGTCTGTGCCCAGGTGGCTTTGGAAAGCCATTTGTACCCAGGAGCCTGGCACCACCAGCAGCTGCTCTGCTTTCTGGGGAGCCATGTCTTCCTCTGAATGTGGTGGCTCTATGCAATGGACCGATCACACAGCCCTTGCAGACTGTGGTGCGCACAGTGGGCGCTTGTCTCTGGAGTGGAAGTCGTGGTTAAGAGGATGAAGTTTGGGTCAGACAGGCCCGAGATTTGCCCGTGTAGATGGGGCTGAGCCCATGGTCACGAAGACCACACTGGCTGTTCTCCGTGTCTGGAACGCCCTCCGCAAGCCCAGCCGTACTCACTCACTCTCCTCCCTCAAGCCTGTGCTCAGATGTCACCTCCCAGCGAGGCCTCCCCGCCTCCCACCAAGCAACCATAACGTGCTGTTTTTTCCAGTCACACTTAGCATCTTCTAACACGGTGCATTTACCTGTGGGCTTATTATTCTCTAGGCTGTGTACTCCAGGAGGGCAGGGACTTTGTCTTGTTTATTCACCGGTGTGTCCCAAGCACACTGTTCTATGACCACAACAGTGTCATAGTAGGCCCTCAGATAGTTGTCTGTGGAGGATTTATGTTGTCTGAGGACCTAGGGTGTGCCCAGCACTGTCTGTTGGGGTGAGCATGTCAGTGCTGAGCACACAGTAGGTCTCTGACAGCGGGAGCCAGGAGCACCACTGTGGGGCTTGTCGTTGCTTCTCCCTCCTCCCGGGTTTGGGCCCAGTGAGTCCTCAGAGGTCTGTCAGTGTTGTCGTGATTGAACGGTACACCCAACTCCTGCTCCAGGCCTGCCTCACTGCACCCGGAACCATGAGTGAGGCCCGCAGAGACAGCACAAGCAGTCTGCAGCGCAAGAAGCCACCCTGGCTGAAGCTGGACATCCCAGCTGTGGTGCCCCCGGCTGCAGAGGAGCCCAGCTTCCTGCAGGTAGGCCCTGGTCAGCAGGGGCCGTGGGTGCACCCCATTCAGTCCCTTCACTGTGACCCTGTTGCCCAGCCCCTGAGGCGCCAGGCTTTCCTGCGGAGTGTGAGTATGCCAGCGGAGACAGCCCGCGTCCCTTCGCCCCACCCTGAGCCCCGGCGGCCAGTGCTGCAGCGCCAGACATCCATCACACAGACCATTCGCAGGTATCGTGCTGTCCTGGCCACTCCACGGGTGGGGGCTGGGGGCTGTGGGGACAGAGGCAGGCACACTGGGCAGGGACTGGGGTGGGGGCCCCTCCTGCCCCAGTGTTCTCCTTGGTCTTGGTGCCCACATCTCCTGTCCTCCTCCTGTTCTGGGGACTGACTGCTCCCCCTATACCCCTCTTCACACACCCCTCCCCCAGTACTCACGCTTTCCTTCTTCCACCTCCCTAATGCTCTGGCCTCTCAGCAGCCGACAAGTACGCTTTGGGCATGTCCACACTCTGCCCCTCTTGGGTGCCCAGACTGCCTGCAGGGCCCTCCCGCCGCACCAGTCTCTCTCTTGGTCCCTGCTCAGGTGCCTCATACAGGTCATGAGTGTGTTGGTGTTTTGTGGCATGTGAATGGCATGCGGCCTCTTGGGAGCTGCCAGCGTGGTTGGCATTCCCTGGGGCTCTTAATAGCGGGTGCTGGAAGTGTTTTTGTTTGCATGTCCAAGGGCTGTGTACAGCCTTCCGGGCCCTGTAGTACCTGCTCTCTGAGTTTTGTGGTGTCCTGGGTTTCGGCTGCTACTTGGGGCCAAGCTTCTTTGGGCTGAGCTCTCAGCTTCCTATCTGAAAGCTTCAATGTCTCCCCTCAGTCCCCCTTTAGGGATGGGGTGCAGGCCCATGTGAAGCACTCAGCTGGGTAAGGCCTGCTAGCTGTGGTCTAGTGGGAATTTGGAGTTGGCTGTTTAGGGTGTGGCCAGGGATGGCACCCACTCATCCTCTTAATTAGACCATGACTACTCAGACCCTGGACCCTGGGGTGACTAGAAGTCAGGGGCAGGGCATGCTGTCCCAGAGGAGGGCCTTTGAAGCCCCCTGCCTGGGAGCAGGGAGATCTGGCTGTCCCTTGCTGAGTCCTTCCTATGCCAGGGGGACAGCTGACTGGTTTGGAGTGAGCAAGGAAAGTGACAGCACCCAGAAGTGGCAGCGCAAGAGCATCCGTCACTGCAGCCAGCGCTATGGGAAGCTGAAGCCCCAAGTCATCCGGGAACTGGACCTGCCCAGCCAGGACAATGTGTCGCTGACCAGCACTGAGACGCCGCCCCCACTGTATGTGGGGCCTTGCCAGCTGGGCATGCAGAAGGTATGCCACCCGCTGTGGCCCCTGCAGGCCCCTCGTTCTTTTCCCCTGGGCTGGGGCTGCGGACACAGCCTGCCTAAGCAGAGGAGGTTCCTCAGGAGCTCACATTCTGGGAGAGCGGTCAGATAGTCCCATGAGGGCACCTCAGAAACTCTGTGGGAAGGGAGACCTTGTGGTGGGGACAGGGTCCTGGGATTGCACCAGGGGCCCAACTCCTGGATGGGAAGGCGTCCCAGGCTGAACAGCAGTGCAAAGGCCCTACTAGCAGGGAGAAGGACCTCTCTAGGGGCTGTAGGGTGGGGATGGTGCCCATATAGCTGTCCAGGGGCCCATGAGGAGTGAGAGGGGAAGCAGTCACACTCTGTATGCAAGGCTTGTGGGGGTCTGGGTGGGCTAGGAGCCCGTGTTGCTGACCTAGCCCCCCCCCTCTGCCAGATTATAGACCCCCTGGCCCGCGGCCGGGCCTTCAGGGTAGCAGATGATGCTGTGGATGGCCTGAGTGCCCCGCACACTCCCGTCACGCCAGGTGCTGCCTCCCTCTGCTCCTTCTCCAGCTCCCGCTCAGGTTTCAACCGGCTCCCGCGGCGGCGCAAGCGTGAGTCGGTGGCCAAGATGAGCTTCCGGGCAGCAGCAGCGCTGGTGAAGGTGGGTGCAGGGGCCAAGGGTGGGGATGGGGACTGAGCTGGCTTCTGGGTCCCATGCTCAATGCCTTGCCCCCAGGGCCGCTCGGTTAGGGATGGCACATTGCGCCGGGTGCAGCGCCGAAGCTTCACTCCTGCCAGCTTTCTGGAGGAAGACACAGCTGACTTCCCGGATGAGCTGGATACATCCTTCTTTGCCCGGGTAAGAAGCACCCAGGGCATCTCCCTGATCCTCTTCATCTCTGCATCCACCCTGACCTCACTTGTTTGCTCAGGAAGGTATCCTCCACGAGGAGCTGTCCACATACCCAGACGAAGTTTTTGAGTCGCCGTCGGAGGCAGCACTCAAGGACTGGGAGAAAGCCCCGGAGCAGGCGGACCTCACTGGCGGGGCCCTAGACCGCAGCGAACTTGAACGCAGCCACCTGATGCTGTGAGTGTGGAAGGCGGGTGAGGGGTCCACCTGGGAAACCTGTGGCCCATCAGGGGCAGCTGGGCAAGGCTCTGGAGTTCACAGTCTGGGGGTGATGGAAAGGGCTGCTTCATGGACTGGGAACCAACCATAGATGGGAGACCTAGGGCTGGGCGTGACGCCCATCTCAACTGCCCATCTCAACTGCCGTCTATGGAATGGGACAGCAGTCCCACAGCCCAGGGGCTAGACAGAATCTAGTGGGAAGCAGCAGGTGACATAGTTAATACTTGCTGAAGCACAGAATCTCTGGTGCGTCCCGGTTGCCTCCTCCCTGCCATCCCCAGAGGGGTGCAGGGTTGCTGTTTAACTGGTAAGAGGAGGCTGATGCTGAATGATTCACCCAGCATCTTCACCACTGGTCCTGGGCGGGATGGAGACAGACGGGTACCCTGGTTCCTGGAGGCTGTGGTGAGGAATGGAATGGTAGCAGGTTGGGGGCGCTGGGGAGGGAGGTAAACGTGCTGGCTCCCTCCAGGCCCCTGGAGCGTGGCTGGCGGAAACAGAAGGAGGGCTCCGCAGCCCCACAGCCCAAGGTGCGGCTTCGGCAGGAGGTGGTGAGCACCACTGGGCAGCGACGGGGCCAGCGCATTGCGGTGCCTGTGCGCAAGCTTTTCGCCAGGGAGAAGCGGCCGTATGGGCTGGGCATGGTGGGACGGCTCACCAACCGCACCTACCGCAAGCGCATCGACAGCTACGTCAAGCGCCAGATTGAGGACATGGATGACCACAGGTGGGTGTGTGGTAGGGATGCAGCCCCGGGCTGTCAATCCTCTGGGGTGGGATGGAGGCTCTTGAATGAGGGTGGGGGCTGTGGGTCGGGGGTGCGGCCCCTGCTGATGCTCCGCCTCGCAGGCCCTTCTTCACCTACTGGCTCACCTTCGTGCACTCGCTCGTCACCATTCTAGCCGTGTGCATCTATGGCATCGCGCCTGTGGGCTTCTCGCAGCATGAGACGGTGGACTCGGTGAGCCCCTGTGCCCCGCCCCCGGGCCCAGATGACTGGAGTCTCTGCTTGGACCCCCTCCTACCCCAGCCAGGGAGAAGAGGGGCCACGCTGGCCTGTCTGATCCCGCTCCCCGACTTCCTAGGTGCTGCGGAACCGCGGGGTCTACGAGAACGTCAAGTACGTGCAGCAGGAGAACTTCTGGATCGGGCCCAGCTCGGTGAGGGCGGGGCTGGGGGCGGGGCCTGGAGGTGCCCTGCGGGCAGGGGGCCTGGGGCCACAGCTGCAGTACCCCTTCATCCACAGGAGGCCCTCATTCATCTGGGCGCCAAGTTCTCGCCCTGCATGCGCCAGGATCCACAGGTGCACAGCTTCATCCACGCGGCGCGCGAGCGCGAAAAGCACTCAGCCTGCTGCGTGCGCAACGACAGGTCGGGCTGCGTGCAGACGTCGGAGGAGGAGTGCTCGGTGCGTTTCCCTGCCCCGGCTCCCACCCTTGCCTGTACTGTGTGTGTTCAGCCTTCAGACTGACCCAGCTGAGCGAGCCTTTACCTTCATCCTTGACGCATCGAACGTTCCTATGCGCAAGGCCTTTCCGGCCTCATTTGTTCTTTTCCCGTCCTCCTCCAGCTCCATCTCCTTGCCCCATAGATGATCATTTGAGTTTTTGATTGGGTCTTTTGATTTGCGTGTACTCACTGAGTATGTGTCTTGTTTGTATGCGTGTATCTTAAAGTTCACATAACTGGTATTGCCTTTTTATCCCACTAAACAGTTTTTAAAAAGATTCATCCAAAGTTTTATCACATCATCTTATATGCAGGTGCCATAGTTTATACTAGTTCCCTGACTTAGGGCATAGAAGTTGTTTCTAATTTAAAGTTAATAGTAATTATGCTGTTGAACTCCTTGTAACAGAATCTCTACCAACATGCATGTGCATTTCAAGAGTATAAATTCATAGAGGCTGAGTTGTAGAGTCAGAGGGAGGATTTCAGTGGTTTTGCCTTTGACCCCTGACTCCCTGAGCCACCACTTTGCCCTGACTGAACTAGGTGAGGGCTGGGCTCTGACCAGGGGCTGACCCTGTGTCCCCTCCACAGTCCACCCTGGCAGTGTGGGTGAAGTGGCCCATCCATCCCAGTGCCCCAGACCTTGCAGGCCATAAGAGGCAGTTTGGCTCCGTCTGCCACCAGGATCCCAGGTCAGTCCTGCTGGCCACTCTCCTAC
>CAUYRT010005847.1:0-41589 GCA_963574885.1 Lepilemur ruficaudatus
TCCACATGGTAAAGCCTACTGCACAGCTCGGCCATATGGTGCTGCCTGTTGCTCCTGTCCTGCAAACCTGTATAGCATGTTACTGTACTGAACACTGTAGGTAAGGGTAACCCGGTGAAAGTATTTGTGTAAGCTGGGCGCGGTGGCTCACACCTGTAATCCTAGCACTCTGGGAGGCTGAGGCGGGTGGATCGCTCAAGGTCAGGAGTTCGAAACCAGCCTGAGCAAGAGTGAGACCCCCGTCTCTACTATAAATAGAAAGAAAGAAATTAATTGGCCAACTAAAGATATATATAGAAAAAAAAATGAGCCGGGCATGGTGGCGCATGCCTGTAGTCCCAGCTACTTGGGAGGCTGAGGCAGAAGGATTGCTTGAGCCCAGGAGTTTGAGGTTGCTGTGAGCTAAGCTGATGCCACGGCACTCTACAGCCCGGGCAACAGAGTGAGACTGTCTCAAAAAAAAAAAAAAAAATCATTCCACCTTTGTTTCAGTGGAGTTAAATTCATTCTCACTCCCCAATTACAATAGCCCCGAATAAAGTCTTCCTTGCTTTAAAAAAAAAAAAAAAACCGACTAATGATTGAACAGAGATTTCCTCAAATGCCTAGAGCCAATAAATCTCCTTGCATTTGCCAAGGGGCTCTATGTGTGCCCTGGGGCACCCCTTCAATTCTCTGGCAGGCAGTTCACAACTCTGCCTTATCCTTCACTGTCTACTTATGTAGAGCCTCAAGGTCAGCCAAAGGTTAGAGCTTAGGGCCTTCTTGGTTCTTCCTGGCCACGTACACAGCCCTGGGCATGCACACAGTCCTAGTGTGTGTATCGTTTCCTGGATTGCCAGAAATGTGTCAGAGCTTTCAAAGCCCCTCTGGATGTTTTCTTTCCTCTGCCTTTCTTTGAAGGTTTTTGGGAAGCCTGCTGTTTGCCCCAGCTACTACAATCTTCTCAGTCAACTGTTAATCAATTGCCTCTAATTTTTTTGGACAAATACCCCTTGGGAAAAATGTGTTTACACTAGACACACTCCAAGTCAAGGCAAATAAAGACAATCTTGCCTGTGGGTTCTTCCGTTCTATAATCAGATGAGTCGTGTAATGACAATGTTCTGGGGATGAGGATTCAAAAGGACTCCAGCCCCTCTGGTAGCTCAGGCTGCTGGTTTTCCCTGTGAATGTGGACTGGTGGCTTGCAAGCCTGCTGCCAAGCTAGAGGAATAGAAACAGAGCAAATTAAGGCACCGTGATTTGCTGTTCTTTCCTAGATTCAGCCAGGTTTCTTGAATAATTTTGCCAGATTACTGAAAGCCTTTGGTTAACTTCTGGAGTTCTGAAGAAATTGATTCTGCCTTTTTTTTTTTTTTTTTTGCCAGTTTGTTTTATTGTTGTTGCTGTTACAGAGGAGAGAATTTTCAGAGACTCTTATTCCCACATTTTTGCTGATGTCTCTGTTGTTTTGTTTGTTTGGTTTTTGAGACAGAGTCTCTGTTGCCCTGGGTAGAGTTCAGTGGCATCATCATATTATAGCTCACTACAATCTCAAACTCCTGTCCTCAAGCAATCCTCTTGCCTCAGCTGGGACTAAGGCGCACACCACCATGCCCGGATGATTTTTCTATTTTTAGTAGAAACGGGTCTCACATTCTTGAGTTCAAGCAATTTTCCCACCTCAGCCTCCCAGAGTGTTAGGATTACAGGCATGAGGCACCATGCCCAGCCTTGATGTCGCTGTTTATTTTTTCTTTAATTCCATAAAAATACTTATCCCACTGACAACTATTTTTTAAATATTTTTTTATTTTTTATTTATTTATTTATTTTTTGAGACAGAGTCTCACTCTGTTGCCCAGGCTAGAGTGCCGTGTCATCAGCCTAGCTCACAGCAACCTCAAACTCCTGGGCTCAAGCGATCCTTCTGCTTTAGCCTCCCAGTAGCTGGGACTACAGGCATGTGACACTATGCCTGGCTAATTTTTTTTTTCTATATATATTTTTAGTTGGCCAATTAATTTCTTTGTATTTATAGTAGAGACAGTGTCTCGATCTTGCTCAGGCTGGTTTCGAACTCCTGACCTTGAGCAGTCCACCTGACTCCACCTCCCAGAGTGCTAGGATTATAGGTGTGAGCCACCGCGCCTCACCTAAATATTTATTTTGAAATAATTTAAGACTAAGAAGAAGTTTCAAAAATAATACAAAGAATTTCCATGTACTAGGCCAGATACAGTGGCTCACGCCTGTAATTCTAGCACTCTGGGAGGCAAAGTCAGGAGTATTGCTTGAGCTTAGGAGTTCAAGACCAGCCTGAGCAAGAGCGGGACCCTATCTCTACTAAAAAAATTGAAGGAAATTAGCTGGACAACTAAAAATATGTAGAAAAAATTAGCCAAGCATGGTGACGCATGCCTGTAGTCCCAGCTACTCGGGAGGCTGAGACAGGAGGATCGCTTCAGCCTAGGAGTTTGAGGTTACTGTGAGCTAAGCCGATGCCACACACTCTATCTAGCCGGGCAACAGAGTGAGACTCTTGTCTCAAAAAAACCCAAAACAAAACAAAAGAATTTCCATATACCCTAACTTTGTTGCCCAGTGGTTACATCTTGTATAACTCCAGTGCATTTTCAAAATGAAAAAAGTTAACAATGGTTCAATACTACTTACTTAACTACAGACCTTTTTAGGATGTCACTGGTTTTTATATGTACTTTTTGAGGTGGAGGAGGATGTATAATATTTTGAAATCTTATCACACACATAGATTTGTGTAGCTGTTATCATAATCAGAATAAAGGACAAGACAAGCCCTCATTTATAAAGCACACCCTTCCCCCAGCCCTAACCTTTTTCCACTTAGCTGTTCTCCATCCCTATAATTTTGTCATTTTGAGTTGGATATAAATGGGATCATATACATAAATAACTACATATACATGGATATATTTGATATATAATAATCTAATTATATTGACCTAACTCAACTTAGTGCTTTTAAGATCCACCCAAGTTATAATGTATATCAATAATTTGTTCTTTTTTGGATGATTAGTATGAATGTGCCAGAATTTATCCATTTGTTTCTCAATGTATGCTGGGGTTGTTTCTAGTTTGGGGCTTTTACAGATACAGTTGCTATGGACATTTGTATACAGTATTCTTGGTAGGCATACATTTTTATTTTTCTAGGATAAAAATCCCAAATGCGCAATTGCCAGTCTGAGACTATAGGAGGAAAAACCAAAGTGTTTTTCTATTCTCTCACTCAAGAACAAAGAAGCTTCTGTGACCTCTGGTCACCAAGAATTCTGTGAGGAATTCTCCCCTTGAGCAACCAACCAATCAGTTCTGCGTCAGACACCTGCTGAGTGTCCTCTACTCCAACCCTGACACTGTATCTACTTGGAGATAGCGTCAGATCTCATGGGTGGAGGGCTTGTTCCCACAAGACTTCCCCACACCCGATGCCAGTCACAAGCCCCAGGTGGTTTTCCCTGTGCTTCTGACTGGCTGGCTGTAAATCAGGATTTCCATGACCCCCAGCTTGACTTGTGCTGACTTGCTAGAGCAGCTCACAAAACTCAGGGAAACACAGTGGTTTACTGGCTAAAGGACATTATGCAGGCTACAGATGAAGAGATGCATAGGGCAAGGTATAGCGGAATGGGCACTGAGCTTCCATGCCCTCTCTGGGCATGCCACCCTCCAAGAACCTTTATGTGTTCAGCTATCTGGAAGTTCTTGAACCCAGTCATTTTGGGTTTTTATGGAAGTTCATCACTCAGGCATAAATCAGCAGTCCCCAACCTTTTTGGCACCAGGGATCGGTTTCATGGAAGACAGGTTTTCCACAGACCAGGGTGGGAGGGGTACGGTTTCAGATGATTCAAGCGCATTGCATTTATTGTGCAGTCAAGCCTGTCTAGTAATGATAATCTGTATTTGCAGCCGCTCCTAAGCACTAGCATCACCGCCTCAGCTCCACCTCAGACCATCAGGCATTAGATTCGCATGAGGAGCCACAACCTAGATCTCTCTCATGCGCAGTTTATAGTAGGGTTCGTGCTTCTATGAGAATCTAATGCCACCGCTGGTCTGACAGGAGGCAGAGCTCAGGTGGCGATACGGGCGATGGGGAGCGGCTGTAAATGCAGGTGAAGCTTCACTCTCTCGCCCACTGCTCAATCCTGCTGTGGGGCCAGGTTCCTATCAGGCCATGGACCAGTACCCATCCTTGGCCCAAAGATTGGGGACTACAGGATTAAATCATTGGCCATTAGTGATTGCCTCAACTTTGAACCCCTCTCCCCTGTCCACTATAGTTAAACACCACCAACAACTCCAAAGATAACACATGTATTAGGGAATTCTAGGAGAAAAAGTACATTAATTTAATGAAAATTGGTTGTCCTACAATGATGTGCCTAAGTGATCTCTTTAAAATGTTGTTTTCTTTTTTCTTTTTTGAGACAGAGTCTTATTCCATTGCCCTGAGTAGAGTACCATGGCATCTCCATAGCTCACAGCAACCTCAAACTCCTGAGCTCAAGCAATCCTCCTGCCTCAGCCTCCCAAGTAGCTGAGACTACAGGCACTCACCACGGCACCCAGCTAATTTTTCTATTTTTAGTACAGACTGAATGTCATGCTTGCTCAGGCTGCTCTCAAACTCCTAAACTCAAGTGATCCTCCCGCCTTGGCCTCATGGAGTGCTAGGATTATAGGCATGAGCCACTGTGCCAGGCCTAAAACATTGTTTTCTAAGTTAATTTTATTACAGTTTATAAAAACTTGATGGGGATAGGGCATACAGAATTTTAAAAACCTAAATTTCCTTTAAAAGTTACCTTAATGTTGAACTTTTAAGATCAAGGAGTAGAGTGTCAGTTGTGCTGTGTGTTGTACAAAAATAATTGGGCAAAGATACTCTTCTTCTGAGATGTGGCGGGTTAATGCAGTTTTCTCTCATTTGTTAAAGTGGTTTGCTTTTGTGTTGCAGTGCCAAACCCAAGCCAGAAATCCACGTGTCTATGGCCTCTCCAGTCACTATGTCTATGGAGACCGTATCCAGTCAAAGTAACGATCAGCCTACCATCGCCGTCCCTCCAACTGCCCAGCAGCCCCCACCAGCCATTCCAACCATGATTGCGGCAGCCAGTCCCCCGTCACAGCCAGCCGTTGCCCTCTCAACCATTCCTGGAGCAGTCCCCGTCACTCCACCCGTCACCACAATTGCAGCTGCACCACCACCGTCAGCCCCTGTGGGTGGCAGTCTCTCCTCTGTCTTGGGCCCTCCTGTACCTGAGATTAAAGTAAAAGAAGAAGTAGAACCAATGGACATCATGAGGCCGGTTTCTGGTAAGTTCATTCCCAGAACACTCTGCATTGGCAGGCGCTGCTGCCCTTTTCCTACCTCCGCTTGAGAGTCCTTCCTGACTCCTGTCCGACCTCTGCCAGGAAGCCAGACTCCCTGATGCCCATTTTAGATGTTGCATTTTAGTAATTTTTAAGAAATAGACGAAAGCATTAAACTCCTTGTGAAGGATTTTGGCACCTTAAAATGGGAGTCTGCCAACCCCCTCATTTGCTGGCTAATTAATAAACTTCTCTTTCCTTCTCCTCAAAAAATAAAAATAAACTCCCTGTGAAAACAAAAACCATTTTGTTGTGCTTTGGTAATTAAGTTTAATTTCTGGCCAAAATCATGAAAAAGATGAATATCTCCCCATGGATAATCCTGCATTATAGCTTCCTTGTCTTCATTAAGAAAGTATTACTATGTAAAATGGGTCACAATATGGTCATAGCCAAGTACTATTTTTCAGTTTATTCCCTGCCAATTTTTGTTGCCTTGTCATGCAATAAAGATTTATGTTGATAAATTTATATGTGATTAGTAAAATCTTAAAACTATTCATTACCCGTTTTCCCTCTTCATCTTAACGCTAAACTTCTGGTTTGTGACAGTCAAGTCACTCTGTAGGTTTCTTTTTTTGTTGTTTTGTTTTGGTTTTTTGGTTTTTCTAATAATTTATTATGGAATCTTGTTTTTCCTGTTTATAAAAATAACATATTCAGTGTAAGAAGTTTATGAAATATAGACAAATCCAAAGTGGAAATCAAGTTATTTTGTGCTCCGGTTACCCACTGGTATTACATTTTGTTGGTTTGTTTGTTTTAAACATGTATTGATTGTAATGGTTCCTTTTTTTTTTTTTTTTTTGAGACAGACTCTCACTCTATTGCCTGGGCTAGAGTGCTGTGCTGTCAGCCTAGCTCACAGCAACCTCAAACTCCTGGGCTCAATCGATCCTCCTGCCTCAGCCTCCCTAGTAGCTGGGACTACAGGCGCACACAACTACGCCTGGCTGATTTTTTTCTATTTTTAGTAGAGACGGGGTCTCACTCTTGCTCAGGCTGGTCTTGAACTCCTGAGCTCAAGCGATCCTCCCACCTTTGCCTCCCAGAGTGCTAGGATTACAGGCGTGAGCCACCGTGCCCAGCCAAAACAAGTGCATCTTCATCCACTTAGATCTCACATTCTAGTGAGGGAGACAAACAGTAAAAAGATAAGTAAGTTATATATATGTTTAGGGGATAAGTGCTCTGGAGAAAAACAAAGCGGGGACAAAATATAAGGGAAAGTTGGGACTAAGGCTGAAATTGTAAAGAGGGTTTTAAGAGAAAGCCTCACTGAGGAAGTGCCCTTTGGTAGAGACATTAAAGAGATGAAGTGCTGGCCATGAGTATATCTAGGAATAGAGTATTCCTCTTGGTCAGGCTGGTTTCGAACTCCTGACCTTGAGCGATCCACCCACCTTGGCCTCCCAGAGTGCTAGGATTACAGGCGTTAGCCACCACACCCGGCCTACAAAAGTCTTGAGATAGGAGCATGCCCAATGGGTTCAAAGCATAGCAAAGAGCCAGAGGTCACTGGAACTTAGAAGTGAGGGGAGGTGGTAGATGACAGAGTCAGAGAAACAGGGTCGTGGTTGAGCAGGGCCTGTGGATCATTGTAAGGACTTGGGCTTTGCTGGGATTGGCAGGGAGCTGTTAGAGGGATTCAGCGGAGTGCCCTGAGCTCACTTAGGATTGAAGCAGAACACTCTGGCTGCTGGGTAGAGAGCAGACTATGGGAGCTAGGATGAAATCAAGGAGACTTGTCTATCAGCTTTTGCGTTAATTTCAGGAAACACTGGGGGCTCAGCCAAGGTAGTTGCAGTGGAAGTGGTAGAATACTGGATACATTTTTTAAGGTAAAGCTAAAAGGATTTCTCTAAAAATAGGATGTTGAGTGTAAATTAAAGAGTATCTGGGGCTACTCCAGGGTTTTTGGCGTTAGCCCCTAGAAGCTATGCCATTACCATTGACCATGTTAGAGAAGGTTGCAGGAGGACCACCTTTTGTAGGGAGAGATTAGGAGTTCGGAGATTAGGAGAGATTAGGAGATTAGGACACAGTAAATTTGAGGTATCTGTTGGACATCTAAATATATAAACATTGAGTAGTTGGATCTATCAGACTGGCTTTTGGAATACAAAATGAAGTTGCAGGTATAAATTTGGAAGTTGTCAGTGTAAATTGTGTTTACAAAGCCATGAGCCTGGATGAGGTCACCTAGGGAATGAATGCTGATTAAAAACAGAAGCAGCCCCTGACCTAGCCCTAGGACACTGTGCCATTGTGAGGTGGGAGAAGAGGTGGAGTCTTGCAAAGGAGACTGAACACAGGGCCAAAGTGGCAGGCATACAACTTGGAGTATGTGCTATCCTAGAAGGCAAGGACAGAACTGTTTTAGGGAGGAGGGGGGTGATCAGCTGGATCACATGCTGTTGAAAGATCGGGAAGATAAGTACTGAGCAGTGACTTTTGGATTTGGCAACACAGAGGTCATAGAGGTCTTGAGAATAGTTTTCATGTAATGATGGGGTCAAAGAGTGATTGGGAGGGAGTTCAAGAGAAAGCCGGGAGAGAAATAGAGACACTGTATGTAAACAACACTTTTGAGGAGTTTGTTCTGAAGGGATAGACAAATGAAGATAATATCCGAAGGAAAATGGTGTCAAGAGGAAGTTTTTAAGATGGAACAAATAAAGAATTTTGTCTGTTAATGGGAATGATGCAATAGAGTGGGAAGAATCAACTTGAATTCCTGGAGTGTTGTCTGAGGAGGTGAGGGTAGGTGGGTGTACCTGAAGGGGTTGGCCTTTGCTGCCAACACAGAGAGAAGGAAACTACAGGGTCACATGCATGTGGGGAGATGGGGTGGCAGGACTTGATGGACATTTTCTTCTGATTGTGCCTACCTTTCAGTAACGTAGATAGCAAGGCCATCCCCTGAGAGTACAGATGGTGAGGAGGCATTGAAGGTTTAGGAGACGTTGGAGGAGAAGTTGTGAAGTAATCATCTGGAAAGAAACTAGCCTAAGCAGACCTGGGCGGGTTGTCCACGTGGGCCAGTCAGCATTGCTGTGTGTCGCTAGCCGCATTCAGCCACATAGGCACAGACTAGTCGGAGAATTGGATTTACCTCTTGTGCTTTGGATAAGTGAATGCAGTGAAGCAAGAAAAGGGACAGTGAAGGAAGAAAATGAATAAAGTGATTGTAGAATTTCAACCAGCAATAGGGGAGGACAGACAGAGACAAGTGATGACAGGATTGTGAGCAGGTGACTGGATAATAGTTTCTCATGGGTCTGGAGAATGCTGGAAGCTGGGTTCTAAAGAGAGTGACCTGGAAAGAGCATTGGATTTGCCTGGAGAGTTGGGTGCTAGAAATTGAGGTTGGGTGTGAGGTGGTTAGCAGCTACTGGTGATGGCGGAGTTTGGGGTATGACTATTGGGAGTGGGTAGCTAAGTCGGGAGGAAAAGGATGGGGCAGATATGTGGCAGAGTGGAAATAGGAGTTAAGATAAATCTTGAACATGATTTTTAAGTTGCTAGATGTGTGATTCATATAAATGCAAACAAACGTTTCCTTCCTCACTATGAAAGCTTTTTATCTGGAGGCAGAGTGCTGTGGTAGTTTCAAGAGTACAAGCTCTGAAGCTAAACTGCTTCTGTCAGCTTCCAGCTCTGCCACTTTGTACTTGTGTGACTTGTGCCACATTTTCTCATCTGTGAATTGGAGAATAATAATGTTTACTTATTCAGATTATTTTTAAGATTATGAGTTAATTGATTACCTGCTAGGAATTTATGTTTAAAGGCCTAAATAGCAGCTTAAACATGTAAGATTTTATTATCTCCTTTGGAGCAAGTCCTAAGGCATACAGTTTAGGGATGATATGTGTATTCCATCAAGTCTTGGAGGATCCCCAGGCCCTGTCCCTCTCTTCACCACCCCTAGGATTGCACCCTCATGCTCTCGATTCTACATAGCTGCTGGAGCTCCAGTCATCACATCTGAGTTCCAGGGTAACAGATGGAAAACAAGGAGTACAGAGTCACTCCTTGTTTCTTTCTCTCTCTCTTTCTTCATTCTTTACGCCTTCTTTTAAGGAAACTGCCTAAAAGTGCCACAGAACACTTTTACTTTCATCTTATCTGACCATATCTATAACAGAAGCTAGGAAATGCATTCTTTGAGTTGAGTCCCATGTCAAAATGAGGGTCCTGGAAGTAAGGAAGATAAAGATGTGGGGTATGAGGGGGCAGTTGGCAGCCTCTGCCACAGTTAGAATGCTTAGCACAGTGCCAGGCACATAGGAAGACTCAATAGATGTTAGCTGTCTGTGCTGTTTCCTCAGGCATCACCATTGCTAGAGATCAAGTGAAGCTTTCCGTTATGCTTGGTTCTTACAGATGTTTGTGCTCCTTTTCCTATGACAGCAGTTCCTCCACTGGCTACCAACGCTGTGTCACCGTCTCTCTCATTGCTGGCAAACAACCTGTCTATGCCTACAAGTGACCTACCACCTGGTGCCTCCCCAAGGAAAAAGCCTCGAAAGCAACAGCATGTGATCTCGACAGAAGAAGGTGATATGATGGAGACAAATAGCACTGATGATGAGAAGTCCGCTGCCAAGAGTCTCCTGGTGAAGGCCGAAAAGCGCAAGTCTCCTCCCAAGGAGTATATTGGTAACAATCACTTACGCTAACTCTTGTCTCTTGACACTTCCCACTAAAGTCAGGAGTCCATCCCAGGGGTGTTCACATAGTCAGTTTTATTTACAGCTCACTTACTGGAATTGAAGTTTAAGGATTGTTGAAACTATGTAAGAAGTTATTTAATGTCTTCTTCTCTTTTGTATAGATGAGGAAGGTGTGAGGTATGTCCCTGTGCGTCCAAGACCTCCCATTACTTTGCTCCGTCACTATCGGAACCCCTGGAAAGCTGCTTACCACCACTTTCAGAGGTATAGTGACGTCCGGGTCAAAGGTTAGTTTCCCCAGAAACATCCAGTATTAATACATGAAATTGGTGTAACACTTGGCTATATTATAATTACAATAGAAGAAAGATAAAGTATCACAATTTTCTATTTTAAAAAAAAAACATAAATTTTTAATATAAAATCTTGAGACTTTAGTGTTTAACAAGTCAAATATCCTGTTGAGTATTAAACTTAGAAAATTATCCTTTGCCCAGAAAGATGTATGCACTTACTATAATTCCAGTGTAATGGTTAATTGCCAGTCTTGGTTTTAATAAAATGCATTATGCTAACAGCTCTGCAAGTACTGACAGGATGACCTCCTTAGCGCCCAGAGCAGCTGTGGGAGAGCTGGGCTGGACTGCTGTTTAGCATAGTCCATAGTCCGTAGGGGTTCTAGGATGCTACAGTGCATGTGTATCATAAGCATTTTTTCAAAAGATCTTTTGTTTAAAATATATATGAAGCTCTTGGAGTGATCTAGGGCAAGCCCTTAATAAGTGCTTTGTTATTGTTGTTGAACCTGAGAATAACATCTAGTAAACCCACATATAATGAAAGTGGTTGACGGTACTTTGGAAATACTCTGCAAATATTTCTGTTGATGGACCTTATGTGTTGTTAATCTTTCCTATAATAAATGCACAGAGAACTGTGAGTTTCCAGAGAATTGGTCACATCTCCCGTTCTCTTACGTAAATTCTGCTTGGGAACTTCTCTGAGGGTTCCCTTGAAGACTCAAGATGAGTCCAGTTTGGATGGGGTACCCACTAGTGTCCAAGAGCAGGGGTGAAGGTGCTGACAGTTCATTCTCTAGAAGTACAGAGGTGGTGGTACTTCCCAGCTATTCTTCCTCACAAGTATACTTTGAGGTTTGAAAAGAAGGTGAGATTTCCAGACAATTTCCAGACAATGCTGACCTTTAGTGGAAGCAGGATATTGGCCACTAAACATCTCTTCATGCCACAAGAATTTCATAGTAGTAAAGTATTTAGGGATTTGCCTGGTAATATTTAAGCCATACTAAACTTATTGCATAAACAGAAAACAAATAATAATATGACAGACTTAAGGCTTAACATATCAGTAATTGCCTTAAATGTAGTTTAAATATACCAGTTAAAAGCAGATTACAGAGTAGATGAAAAAACACAAACTATATGCTGTCTACAAGAAACTCACTTCGAATACAATGCCATAGGTAGACTGACAGGAAAAGGATATAAAAATATATACAAAAATTAATTTACATAAAATTAGCAGTAGCTTTGTTAATATCAGGTAAAGGAAACTTCAGAGGAAAGAATATTGCTAGAGAAAAAAAGACACATTACATAATGATAAGAAAATCAGTTGACCAGGAAACAATCCTGAATGTATAGGCAGTAGAAAGCAAGAGCTTCAGAATACTTGATGGATTAACAGAGTTAGAGGTAGAAATAGAAAAATGAACAGTAATAGTTAGAACTTTAAAACACCACTCTTAGCACTTGGTAGAGCTACTTGTCAGAAGATAAGCAAGACCGTAGAACACCGTGAGCCAACAATATCTAATAGACATTGACAGAATACTCCAACAACAGCAGAATACACATTCTTCTTAGTGCCATAGCACATACAAAGATAGACCATAACCTGGATCATAAAACAAACCCCAACTAATTTAAAAGAATTGAAATCAGGCTGGGCCTGGTGGCTCACGCCTGTAATCCTAGCACTCTGGGATGCCAAGACGGGAGGATCGCTCAAGGTCAGGAGTTTGAAACCAGCCTGAGCAAGAGCAAGACCCTGTCTCTACTAAAAAATAAAAAGAAATTAATTGGCCAGCTAAAAATATATAGAAAAAAATTAGCTGGGAATGGTGGCTCATGCCTGTAGTCCCAGCTACTCGGGAGGCTGAGGCACTAGAATCGCTTGAGCTGAGGAGTTTGAGGTTGCTGTGAGCTAGGCTGACGCCACAGCACCCTGGCCCGGGCAACAGAGTGAGACTCTGTCTCAAAAAAATAAATAAAATAAATAAATAAATAAATTGTGTACTAAAGCAATGGTAACAGAGAAATTTATAGCATTAAATGCTATGAACAGTTTTATCCTCAGAAATTCAATGATGTAAATGAAGTGAACCAGTTCCTTGAAAACCACAAACTATCAAAATTCAACCAGAAACAAATAGGCAATCTGAATAGTTCTATAACCATTAAATAAATTAAATCCATAATTCAAAAGCTTCCAAAGAGAAATCTCTAGGCCCACATACTTTTACTAGAGAATTCTACCAAATGTTTTGATGAGAATTAACACCAATTCTCTACAATCTCCTCTATTATAAAATATAGGAAAGGATACTTCCAAATTATGAAGCCAATATGAAATCAAAACCAGACAGAGTACAAGTATAGCAAACTACAAATCAGTAATTCCTCATGAATATAGATGTAAAAATTCATTAACAAAACATTAGCAAATCAAATTCAGCAATATATACCTTGACCAAGTGGGATTTATTCTAGCTACATAAGTCTGGTTCAACATTTGAAAATCAATGTAATTCGTCACATCAGCAAACTATCAATTTCCTAGGGCTGCCATAACAAGTACCACAGGATGGATAGCCTACTAGTAGAAGTTTATTCTCCCATGGTTCTGGAGGCTGGAAGTTCAAAACCAAGGTGTGACAGGATCACTCTCTTGGTGAAAGCATTAAGGAGAGGCCTTCCTTGCCTCTTTAGTTTCCAGTGACTAACAGCAGTCCTTGGCTTGCAGGGCATTGCTCCAGTCTCTCCCTCCTCCTTCACATGACACTCTCATCTGTGTCTGCCGCTTCCACCTTTCTTTCTCTCTTTTTCCTTTTCTCCCCTTCTCCCCTTCCTCACCTCCTTCTTCTCTCCTCCTCTCTCCTTCCCTCCCTCCTTGGAAGGACACCAATCATTGGATTTACAACTCACCTTAATCCAGTGTGACTTCTCTTTCCTGAATTACATTGCATTTTAATTCCAAATAAGGTTCCATTCACAAGTACCAAGGAACTTGAACATATCTTGGGGGAAGGGTGCAATTCAATCCACAATAAACGTTAATGAAGAAAAATGACATGATCATATCAATAGATGCAGAAAAATTATTTTACAAAATTCAATCCCTTTTTATGATAAAAACTTTCAAAAATAGAAAGAGAAGGGGTTTTCTCAATTTGATAAAGTCTACAGAAAACCTATAGCTAGCATTGTACTTTATAGTTTAAGACTGAATGATTTCTGCCTGAAATTGGCAAAAAGCAAGATATCCTCTCAGTACTGTTACTCAACACAGTATTAGAAGATCTAGCTACACAATGAAGCAAGAAAAAGAGGTAAAAGCCACACAAATTGGAAAGAAATAAATGAAATTGTCCCTATTTGCAGATGACCTCATTGTCCAGAAAGAAAATATCAAGGATTCTACAAAAAACCTTCATGAAACTGGTAAATGAATTCAGTAAGGTCACAGGATACAATATCAGCACAAGCAATCAATTATGTTTTTAGATACTCGCAATGTACTTGTGGAAACTGGTATTAAAACATAATACTGGCTGGGTGTAGTGGCTCACGCCTGTAATCCCAGCACTCTGGGAGTCTGAGGCAGGTGGATCATTTGAGCTCAGGAGTTCAAGCCCAGCCTGAGCAAGAGTGAGACCCCATCTCTACTGAAAATAGGAAGAAATTAACTGAACAACTAAAAACATATAGAAAAAATTAGCCAAGCATGGTGGCACATGCCTGTAATCCCAGCTGCTTGGGAGGCTGAAGCAGAGGATCGCTTGAGCCCAGAAGTTTGAGGTTGCTGTGAGCTAGGCTGACGCCACGGCACTCTAGCCCGGGCAACAGAGTGAGACTCTGTCTCAAAAAAAAAAAAGAAAAAAGAAACATAATCCCATTTATAGCTAGTCCCCTAACAACAATCCACGTAGGTATAAATCTAGCAAAAGCTGCACAAGGTTTATTTCCTAAAAACTATAAAATGCTGACATCTGCACTCAAATACTTAGAGCAGCATAATTCACAATTGCAAAGATGTGGAAACAACCCAAGTGTCCATCAGTACATGAGTGGATTAATAAAATGTGGTGTATGTATACCATGGAGTTCTACTCAGCCACAAAAAACAGTGGTGACCTAGCACCTCTTATGTTATCCTGGTAGCTGGAGCCCATTCTACTAAGTGAAGTATCATAAGAATGGAAAAACAAGCACCACATGCACTCATCAGCAAATTGATATTAACTGATCAACACTTACGTGCACATATGGAAGTAACATTCATTGGGTGTTGGGCGGGAGGGAGGGGATGGGTATATTAACACCTAATGGATGCGGTGTGTGCCTTCTGGGGGAAGGACACACTCGAGGCTCTAATTTGCATGGGGCAAAGGCAATATATAAAACCTAAACATTTGTACCCCTGTAATATGCTGAAATAAAAAAAAGTAATTTTTAAAAATTATTTCAAAAAAACTATAAAATGCTGATGAGAGGCTGGGTGCGGTGGCTCACACCTGTAATCCTAGCACTCTGGGAGGCCAAAGCGGGTGGATCGCTCGAGGTCAGGAGTTCGAAACCAGCCTGAGCAAGAGTGAGACCCCATCTCACTCTGGGAGGTTGAGGCAGAAGGGTCGCTTGAGCCCAGGAGTTTGAGGTTGCTGTGAGCCAGGCTGATGCCACGGCACTGTAGCCCAGGCAACACAATGAGACTCTGTCTCAAAAAAAAAAAAAAAAGTGCTGATGACAAGACCTAAAGAAGTAGAGAAACATGCAATATTTATGGATTAGAAAACACATTAAAGATGTGATTTCTTTCCAGATTGATCTATATGTTTAATACAGTTTCTGCCAAAATTATAGCTAGGTTTTTTAGACATAGAGAAGCTTATTCTAAACTTTGTATGTGAAAGCAGAGGAACCTAGAATAGCTGAAATAATCTCAAAAATCAAGAGAAATCATTCTTTCCAACATTAAGGATTATGATTTAGCTACACTAGTCAAGACAGTGTGGTACTGGTAGGAGACAGACCATAGATCAATAATACAGAATAGAAAATGCAGAGATAGACCCAGACAAATATGCTCAACTGTTTTGACAATGGTGCAAAAGCAATTCAATGGAGGAAGGAGAGTCTTTTTATCAAATGATGTTGCACATCTGTAAGCAAAAAAAAACAGCTTCAACCTAATATGCACACCTTACACAAAAATTTCCTCACAATAGCTAATAGATTGATGAATTTAGCATCTTTTTTTTTTTTTTTTTTTTTTTGAGACAGAGTCTCATGTTGCCCAGGCTAGAGTGCCATGGCATCAGCCTAGCTCACAGCAGCCTCACACTCCTAGGCTCAAGCAATCCTTCTGCCTCAGCTTCCCGAGTAGCTGGGACTGTTCGTCTTTCTAACATAAAGTCTTTCACACAGAAAAAGATTTTATGAAATACAATATATTGATTTTTTTTCTTTTATAGATTATGCTTTTCACATCATGTCTAAGAACTATCTGGGTCCTGAAGATTTTCTCCTAAGGTTTCTTTAAAGTTTTACAGTCTCACATTTAACATCTATTAGCTTACATCTCTAGGGTTAAGATGCTAAATTGGGCTGGGCGCGGTGGCTCAGGCCTGTAATCCCAGCACTCTGGGAGGCCGAGGCAGGAGGATAGCTCGAGGTCAGGAGCTCGAGACCAGCCTGAGCAAGAACAAGACCCCATTTCTACTAAAAATAGAAATTAGTCAGACAACTAGAAATATATAGAAAAAATTAGCCAGGCATGGTGGCACATTCCTGTAGTCCCAGCTACTCAGGAGGCTGAGGTAGGAGGATCACTTGAGCCCAGGAGTTTGAGGTTGCTATGAGCTAGGCTGACGCCACGGCATTCTAGCCCAGGCAACAGAGTGAGTCTCTGTCTCAAAAAAAAAAAAAAAGAAAGATGAACAGACAAGCTACAGGCTAGGAGAAAGTATAACCACATATCTGATAACATACTCAAATCTAAATTATAAAGAACTCTAAAAACAGTAAAATAAAAACAACAAGAAGAAATCCAGGCTCCATGGTGCTCCCAGCTACTTGAAAGGTTGAGGCAGGGGGATCACTTGAGCCCAGGAGTTTGAGGCTGGAGGGCACAGTGATCACGCCTATGAATAGCCACTGCACTCCAGCGTGGGCAACACAGTGAGACCCCCATCTCTAAAAAAAAGTGCTAAGGTAAATGCTGGTCAAGATACACAGGAACTAGCTCTCATGTATTGCTTTGAGCGCTCTGAGCTTGTCATCCCACTTCCTTCCTACCTCCCTTGTTTCTGTGAGAAGTCTACTGTTAGCTATGTTGGGGTTCCCTTGTCTTAATAAATGAAGTGTCATTTTCTCTCTTGGTACTTTGAAGATTTCTTCATTATCTTGGGTTTTCACATTTTTTTTAAACTTTAACCAATGTTTAATAATATTTCCATATCTTAACTTACATAAAAATGATTCAGACATTTTATGAATACCTATTACTTAATTTAATATTATTTTAAGATTTTAAAATGAGGTTTATTTATAAATGTTTGGTTTTTCACATTTTACTATGAGGTGTCCATTTATAGGTCTCTTTGCACTTGTCATACTTGTAATTCCTTCAACTTCCTTGGTGTTTTGGTTATTTTTCAATAAATTTGGGAAGTTTTCAACCATTTTTTGTTTGAATATTTACTTTGGTTTTTCTCTCTCCTTCTGGTATGCCTCTCACACATGTGTTGCTTCTCTAATGGTGTCCCACATTGCTCTGAGGCCCTCATTGTTTTCTTTCTCTGTTCCAGATTGCATAATCCCTATAGATCTTTATATTTAAGTTTTCTAATTATTTCTTGTACCAGTTCAGATCTTTTGAGCACCTCTAGTGAATTCTTAAATTTGAGTTATTATACTTTACTTTTCTTTTTTGGAGGGGGGAACAGAGTCATGCTCTGTTGCCCAGGCTAGCGTGCCATGGCGTCAGCCTAGCTCACAGCAACCTGGGCTCCAGCAGTCCTTCTGTCTCAGCCTCCCGGGGGTAGCAGGGACTACAGGTATGGGCCACCATGCCCGGCTAATTTTTTCTGTATGTTTTTAGTTGTCAGGCTAATTTCTTTCTGTTTTTAGTAGAGACGGGGTCTCCCTCTTGCTCAGGCTGGTTTCAAACTCCTGACCTTGAGCGATCCTCTTGCCTTAGCCTCCCAGAGTGCTAGGATTACAGGCGTGAGCCACTATGCCCGGCCTACTTTTCAACTCCAGAATTTTAATTTTTTTTTTTTTTTAATAGTTTGTATGTCTCTGTTGTCTATTTCATGTGTCATCGTCATCCTAGTTTCCCTCACTTTTTTAGTCTTGCTTTATTTTAGTGCTCTGAACTTGTTTGTTACGGGCATTTGAAATCTTTTGCTGTTACATTTGACACCTGAATGTTCTCACGGGCACTTTCTGTTGCCTGCATTCTTTTCAGAAGTATGGGCCCCACTTTCCTGCTTCTTTGCATGCCTCGTAATTTTTTGTTGAAAACCGGACTGTTGAGATAATGTATTGAAGCAGCTCAGACTGGTCCTCCCACTCTTGGGCTTGCTATTGTTATTGTCTTATTTAGTGACTGGCTGGATTAATTTAGTAAAGTCTGACCACAACCCTCCCTCTCCCACATAAGTGTTCTGCCTCTGATATTTCTCCTCAGGGAGGCCTGTCTTGGGACATGCCCAAAGCCACCCTGAGATGACAGTGGCTTTGTAAGGGCTCTCTACTCTTACCCTGACCTAACGCAACTAGTAAAATCATTGATTGCTGGCTATTTCCTCTACAGTTTTCAGCAGTGCCCCGGAGCACAGATTCCTCTACAAAACTAATCCAGTCAAATTGTAGTTTCTTGGGCAGAATAGTTTCTAAGGGCAGTGTTCCGTATTTGTCCTGCCCTCAGGAGTGCTCCTCCGGCTGTCCTATTCTGTCCTTGGCTGTCTCCTGCAGACTAGCCCGCACCCTCTAGGCCGGACCGTCATTAGACTCACACATCTCCGGTTGACTCTCCACACCCTCTCCTGTTCTTGGGAGCACCTTCAGGTTTAAACTTCTTCACACTCTTGCAAATGGAGTCAGTTCCTTTGGGAAGAGATTAGAAGTTATCTGTTTTACAGCCACTTCTTCCCCTGACAAAATCACTGAGAGGGCATTGGAGATGCAGGTGGGGACCACAGCAAGCTTATCTCTGAGTGACAGCCCTGCTGCAGGAGGTCAGTGGAGGGGGGAGGGGAGCAGAGCGAGCAGCTCGGGGTCCCTTGGCTTGCCTCTCCTACCATGAAACCACTGCCTCAAGTAAAGAAATTCTTGACAAAATATTGGCACTTAGGCTGTTTGCACACAAATGACTTAGCTTTTTAAAAATTTAAATATGCTTATTTTTATTTTACATGGTTCCAGAGGAGAAGAAAGCTATGCTGCAGGAGATAGCTAATCAGAAAGGAGTATCCTGTCGTGCCCAAGGCTGGAAAGTCCACCTCTGTGCTGCCCAGTTACTACAGCTGGTAGGTGGAGTTCCAATAGTTGTTATATCGTGCATGCTACAGAAGATACTGGAAATGTCTGAGTTCATAGAACATTCTCTTTTGAGTAATTCTGAAGCATTCCAACTAACATGGGTCTTGCTAGAATTTTTGCGTGTGCTATATAATATTATAATCATTAATCATTATATCAATTACATACGATTGTAATCAAAATACATCTGAGTTCTTGTACCCAGACCCAAAATATATGGCACAAGTGTGGTGTAAAGTTAAAGATTCAGAATCATGTGTTGTCATGACATCTGAAACAGGGTGAGTCTCAAATGGCCTAGCTGTAAACCCCTCCTCCCCACCCTACTTCCTCAGATAAGGTCTCCTAGCCACACAGCCTTCTTATCATGGGGACCAGGAACAGTTCCTGCTTCTCACCGAGTAGCGGGCTTCAGTTCCCTGCCAGCTTCCAGTATTACTCAAATAAGCGAATCACATCCTCACTCAGAGACCAGGGGGTTCTTCTCCTGAGTCTGCTTCCCACAGTCCCTGTTTGTTCAGTCTGTTCCGGAGTGCAACCCCACATGGACCTGCGTGGTGTGCCGGGTCCTCTTCCCCCAAGCTGTGAGTACAGTCATGCACCCATAATGACGTTTCGGTCATCACCAGACTGCGTATGTGACAGTGGTCCCATAAGATTATAGTAGAGCTGAAAAATTCCTATTTCTAGTATTTACCACACTATACTTTTTAATCATTATTTTAGAGTGAACTCCTTCTACTTATAGTTAATGTTAACTATAAAACAGCCTCTGCATTGCTCCAGTTAAAAGACAAAAAATTAATAGAAAAAAAAATTTTTTAAATAAAACCAGCCTCATTGCTCACAACTTTTCAGGGAAAATGGAAAAAAAAAAAAAAAAAAAAAAAAACAGCCTCAGGCAGGTCCTTCAGGATGTATTCCAGAAGAAGGCATTGTTATCATAGGAGATGCAGCTCCATGCATGCTACTGCCCCTGAAGACCTTCCAGTGAGACAAAACGTGGAGGTGGGAAAACAGTGATATTGATGATCCTGACCCTGTGTAGGCCTAGGCTCATGTGTGTACTCATGTCTTAGTTTTTAACAAAAAAGTCTAAAAAGTTTTTAAAATTTTTTAAATATTCTGGGAGACCGAGGCGGGAGGATCGTTTGAGCTCCAAAGTTCTAGACCAGCTTGAGCAAGAGCAAGACCTCGTCTCTACTAAAAAAATAGAAAGAAATTAGCTAGACAACTAAATGTATATATATATATATATACACACACATATATATATATAAATTAGTTGGGTATGGTGGTGCATGCCTGTAGTCCCAGCTACTGGGGAGGCTGAGGCAGAAGGATTGCTTGAGCCCAGGAGTTTGAGGTTGCTGTGAGCTAGACTGACGCCACGGTACTCTACTTCAGTAGCAGAGTGAGACTCTGTCTCCAAAAAAAAAAAATTTTTTTAATAGAAAAAAGCTTATAGAATAAGGTGATATAAAGAAAGAAAATATTTTTATACAACCCTACAATGTATTTGTGTTTTAAGATAAATGTTATTACAAAAGAGCCAAAAAGTTTAAAAAATTAAAAGGTTTTGAAGTAAAGTTACAATAAGCTTAGTTTATTATTGAAGAAGGAAAATTTGCTTTATAAATATGGTGTAGCCTAAGTGTATAGTATTTATAAAGTCTACAGAAGTGTACAATAATGTCCTAGGCTTTCACATTGACCACTCACTCCCTCACTCACCCAGAGCAACTTCCAGTCCTGCAGGCTCCACCCATGGTAAGTACCCAATATATGAGTACCATTTTTTTATATTTCATGCCGTAATTTTACTTACATTTTCTGTGTTTAATATTTAGGCACAAAAATATTTGCCATTGTGTTACAGTTGCCTACAGTATTCAGTGTAGTGACATGCTGTACAAGTTTGTAGTCTAGGAGCAGTAGGCCACCCCATATATCCTAAGTGTGTGGCAGGCTACACCATCTAGGTTTGTGTAAGTACACTCTATGATATTCGCACAATGAAATTGCCTAGACACATATCTTAGATGCATCCCCATTGTTAAGAGACGTATGACTATGACTGTATGTGTGACTCATGAACTACTATTAATCTCATCTGTGCAGTGTTACATCTTACATATTCAGCTATTTCCATAACCCTAGGACAAGAATCCCTTCTTCACCAACTTGGTGAAGAGACAACAACATCATGACGTTTTCCCTTCTTTTGAGTAGCAGTGATCTGAAGAAAATTGTCTATTGTCAGAATCTAAAAAATGTAGTGCCTTGGCTAGTTTTTACTTACAGAAAACTATTTCCATGAAACTTGTGGACCTGTTTTTCAGAGAAATTGTGAATTCAGGGCAATATTTAAAAGTTATCTTTGAAGATAGACTCTGAACTATGGCAAATTATAAAGTAAGTCTTCATTGATCAATATTCTATACTGTTTGTTAACCTTTAGTATCTTAGTCCTTGGGAGAAAGGACTTTGTCATCCCAACAGCTCTCATACCAGCTTAGAAAGGTGATCAAAGTGGGTTCATTTGCCTGAGGTTGACATAGAAAAGTATCTCAAAGGTCACAATGTCCTCCCTCTTATGTGTTGCAGACAAATCTAGAACATGATGTCTATGAAAGACTTACCAACCTACAGGAAGGGATTATCCCAAAGAAAAAAGCTGCAACTGATGATGATCTACACCGAATAAATGAACTCATACAGGTTTGAATGAGCCTTTTTCCCTTCTGATCATCCACTTTATGAAGTTGCTTACTATGAAGTCCTACTTCTCCCATTTCCCTCCCACATCCACTAATATCTTTAGTTAAAACCTATTATTTGCTTCAACTTTCATTACTGAGAAACACTAAGACATTTTCTATATATAAAAGCCTCAAAAAGGCCTCTCCCAACGAACGGTGAGCAGCTCTTTAAAAGCCATTGTCTAGGCCGGGCACGGTGGCTCATACCTATAATCGCAGCACTGTGGGAGCCCAAGGTGGGTGGATTGTTTGAGCTCATGATTTCAAGACCAGCCCAAGCAAGAGCATGACCCCGTCTCTACTAAAAAAAACAGAAATTAGCTGGACAACTAAAAATATATCTATAAAAAATAGCCGGGCATGGCGGCGCATGCCTGTAGTCCCAGCTACTCGGGAGGCTGAGGCAGAAGGATTGCTTGAGCCCAGGAGTTTGAGGTTGCTGTGAGCTAGACTGATGCCATGGCATTCTAGCCCGGGTGACAGCGTTAGACTCTGTATCAAAAAAAAAAAAAAAAAAAAGAAAAGCCATCGTCTTCATGGTCACTGGTTGATGATGTGATGTCTTCTGTTTCAGGGGAACATGCAGAGGTGTAAACTGGTGATGGATCAAATCAGTGAGGCCAGAGACTCCATGCTTAAGGTTTTAGATCATAAAGATCGTGTCCTGAAGCTTCTAAACAAGAATGGGACTGTCAAGAAAGTGTCAAAATTGAAGCGAAAGGAAAAAGTGTAGACCCAAGAATCAGGAGTTTGGAAACAGAATTTGTGAAGAATGCTGGTGGGGGTGGGGGGAGGGTTTTGTTATTTCCAAAGTGGAACACTGAAATAAAGGAAGTATTCCTTAATTCACACGTGAAAGCAGAGGGACCCATGGCATCCAGTGGCATGAAAGGACCTGAGCTGACCAGACACAGTGGGCCCCCTTCTTTTGTCCAGACATGTCCCTGTTGAGCCTCCTGATGCATCAGTGTCCGTCAGTTGGAAGCAGTGACAAGGATGGATGGCTGGTGTTCTCCAGTCATCCGGTTCATAGACTATCTGGTGGATCCTGCAGGCCCCATACTGAGCCTGGACTGAAAGTATCCACTCGGACCATCTGTTATCTCTCTACACTGAAAAATAAAACCTCTTCCACTTAGCCCATTCGGTTCTTCTGCCTGACCTACAAAGGCCCAGTTGGCCTTTACAGCAGTGCCACAGCACCAAGCAAGCTGCCACATCTCACACTCTAAAGGAGTTCTTGTCCTTTTTTAAAAGAACCATTTACAAGTGAAATTGTTATATGGTCTGTCCTGCGTGTGTCAGAGTTGGGTTTTGTGGATGTTCGGAGCAGGCAACGTCATTAAGTTGCTCTCAGATCCGTATTCTGAGGTTACCCTCTTGGCTATCTGTACTTCTGTAGCTGGCGTGACGCTGTTAGTTGTATGTACCACACATCTCCAGACGTTAATAAAGGAATCAAAGAGGTTTTTGTACATGAGCAGTTCGCATCTTTCTAAAGTGAATCAGTGCTATACTCTGAACTTCATTGAAGCGTTTCCCCTACTGTGATTTCTCGCGCATTGTTGAGAGTCTGCTTTGTTAAAGTTTAGTCAGTCCAGAGTGCCACTTATCCTGATAATTTGAAGATGTTATAGTGATAAAGTCTGTTGGACCACTGTTATCTTAAATACAAGCCTGAGTTGTGGCCCAGTACAGATACGAATTGGTCAAATTATAGGACTATTAACACATTGACTGCCACACTATAAAAAAATTTTTTTCCTTGGGGCCACGATGTTTTATTACAAAAATAGAATAAGGCCGGGCGCGGTGGCTCATGCCTGTAATCCTAGCACTCTGGGAGGCCCAGGCGGGAGGATCGCTCAAGGTCAGGAGTTCGAAACCAGCCTGAGCAAGAGCAAGACCCTGTCTCTACCAAAAATAGAAAAAATTAGCCAAGCATGGTGGCACATGCCCGTAGTCTCAGCTACTCGGAGGCTGAGGCAGGAGGATCGCTTGACCCCAGGAGTTTGAGGTTGCTGTGAGCTAGGCTGACGCCACGGCACTCTAGCCCGGGCAACAGAGTGAGACTCTGTCTCAAAAAAAAAAAGAAAAAGAAATATTTTATATAGTTCAGTAAGCTTTGATAAGTACACCAATGAAACCTTCACCACAGTCAGGACAGAGGAGCTGCCTGCCAGTCCGAAATCTTCCTGTGCCTCTGAGGTTTTGCCTCCTGCCCATCCCCGGGTGGACGCTAATCTGATTTCTGTCACTTTAGTTTGGGTTTTTTAGAATTTTAAATGAATGAAATTATACAGTTTGTACTTTTGGGAGGTAGGGAGTCTGGCCTCTGTTAATGGTGGGAATGGTTGCTGGGATTTATTTTTGTTGCTCGTTTTAGCAGTGCATTGCTTTGTATTGCTGAGCAGCTGTTGTATGTTTATTCCACAGTTGTTTATTCACCTGTACAAAGACATTTGGGTTTTGTTTGTTTTTTGTTTTTTGGGACAGAGTCTCACTGTTGCCCGGGCTAGAGTGCCGTGGTGTCAGCCTAGCTCACAGCAACCTCAAACTCCTGGACTCAAGCGATCCTCCTGCCTCAGCCTCCCGAGTAGCTGGGCCTACAGGCATTCGCCACCATGCCCGGCTAATTTTTTCTATATATTTTTAGTTGGCCAATTAATTTTTTTTTTTTTTTTTTTTTTTTTAGTAGAGATGGGGTCTTGCTCTTGCTCAGGCTGGTTTCGAACTCCTGACCTTGAGTGATCCACCTGCCTCGGCCTTCCAGAGTGCTAGGATTACAGGCGTGAGCCACCGCGCCCAGCCTGTCTTCTGTTCTTTACAGTAGAAAATCAGAGAAACATAAATCTGTAAAAAACATTTTAGCCCATATGGCTGGTCTAGAAAAATCTTTCATACTATTTTTAAAAACCTGGATATTTCAAAAGATCGTTCAATAGAAAATGCCTTATGTATATTTCTGGTGATTTTATCATAGTAATAATATAGAGTCACTATTTTAGGGTTGAAAAGTTATTTCCAGATTAAGCCAGGCGTGGTGGTTCATGCCCGTAATCCTAGCACTTTGGGGGTCAAGGCGGGAGGGTCGCTTGAGGTCAGGAGTTCAAGACCAGCCTGAGCAAGAGTGAGACCCGATCTCTACAAAAAATACAAAAATTAGCCGGCTATGGTGCCGAGCATCTGTAGTCCCAGCTACTTGGGAGGCTGAGGCAGGAGGATCGCTTGAGCCCAGGAGTTTGAGAATGCCGTGAGCTAGGCTGATGCCATGGCACGCAACAGAGTGAGACTCTGTCTCAAAAAATAAATAAAAATAAAAAGCAGTATTCCTATATAGAGCACTTAACCATGAATGGAGCTTGCAGAACTGGAAGTTGTTCTCAGTGAGTCAGTGAGTGAGTGAGTGAATGTGAAGGCCTAGGACATTGCAGTACTATAGATGTTACAGTAAACACTGTACACTTAAGCTATACTTAATTCATTAAAAATCTTTCTTCAATAATAAATTAAGCTTAGCTTACTGTAACTTTTTTACTTATAACCTTTTTAATTTTCTTTTTATTTTAGAGACAGGGCCTCACTATGTTGTCCAGGCTGGAGTACAGTGGCATGATCATAGCTCACTGTAATCTTGAAATCCTCGGCTCAAGCAATCCTCCTGGATCAGCTTCCCAAGTAGTTGGGACTACAGACGTGCACCACAATGCCTGGCTAATTATTTTTTTTATTATTATTATTGTAGAGATGGGATTCCAGTATTTCCCGGGCTGGTCTCCCAGGAATTCCTGGCCTTATGCAACCCTCCCACCTCAGTCTCCCAAAGTGCTAGGATTAGAGGTGTGAGCCACCGTGCCTGGCTGTAAACTTTTTAATTTTTTTAATTTTTTGACCCTTTTGTAATAACGCTTAGCTTAAAACACATACATTGTACAGTTGTACAAAAATATATTTATATCCTTATTCTATAAGCTTTCTTCTATTTAAAAATTTTTTTGTTTACCTTTTAAATTTTCTCATTAAAAACTATGACACAAACACATCCTAGACCTACACGGTGTCAGGATCATCAGTATCATTGTCTTCTGCCTCTGCATCTCGTCCCCCTGGAAGGTCTTCAGGGGTCATAACACGCATGGAGCTGTCATCTCCTATGACAATATTTCTGCCTTCTGGAATACGTCCTGGAGGACCTGCCTAGGGCTGTTTTGCAGTTAACATATTTTTATAAGTAGTAGGAGTATAAAATAACAAAAGTATAGTGTAGTAAAAACAAACCAGCAACACAGTTGTTTATTATCGTTATCATGTATTATGTACTGTACGTAACTGTGTGTTCTTTTCTGTGACTGGCAGCGCAGTGGGTCGTTTGCACCAGCGTCACCACAGCACGCAGTACATCCCTCTACAACGGCTGCGACGTTACTCAGTGATTGGGATTTTTCAGTTCTGTTACGATCTTACGGGATCACAGGTTTTTACAAGGTCCGTCTTGACCAAGGCATTGTTATGCAGTGCACATGACTCTATTCAGATTTTCTACTTCTTTTTTCTTTTATGTGCAAGTATTTCATTTTAATCACTCCTACTTAAAGATCCCTGTTTTTCGAGGGCTGCAAGGCATTTTACTATCCACTCATTTCATTCCTTAATGGTTTCCCCAGGTTTTAGCAAATTCACATTATCCTCACAACTATGTTCTGGGTGATCCCAGCTATGTCTGCAGGTCTTCCTCAATCCGCTTCACCAGCACTTTGTACCGTTCTGTAGTGTGGAAGCCAAGGCACGTTGCAACCTGTGTGAACAGACGGGCAGGTGTCTCGGGGGCAACAGCTTCTTCAGGGCTGGAGCCTTGCACTGGGCACATGCCAGGTGCAGCAGCCCCACGGTGCTGCCGTCCATACATGTTCAGTCCCGTGAGTGCAAGCCTTGACTGCTGACTGAAGCAGCAAAATACTAGTCACTCCAGGAATGTAATAGTTATCCAACATTAAATAGCCACTGATGTTTTCTGCAGCCTCTTCACTTTGCTTTCGTATCATAAGCTATAAACATCACTGCCATACCTGGCAAAGCTGAACATCTCCACGCCATCTGTCAAAGAAGCCTGTCCAAATACAAAATTGCAGGTGTCTCTTGGGTTAAGATGGATTATTGCTATTCCTGCAGTAGAGAATACATCTTCAGGTTTCTTCTTTTTAAAAACTTCAGAATGTGCCCTGCATGAGTGTGTAGGTTTTGTGAATTATCATTGCTTCTAAAAGAACATCTCATTGCAAAAATAGAAACTAATTCTGGGAGTTTTACTGTCGAGCCATAGAATAATGCTTTATAGTAGCCCTTAAGCCTTTTAATATATTTTGTACTGATAATTCTGATGTTCCCTAAAGATCCAATATATACCAATGGACTGTATATAAATACTACATTTCTCTGGGACATCTGTCCTCCTGTGAGGATCACTGAAAATTGTTCAAAGTCGTCGGAAACCTTATTATGGAAGGTAATCCAACCTGATTGCAAAGGCAGGGTAATGGGTCCAAAGAGATCGCTGTCTGTTTGGAAGGCTTCTTTCATCCAACACTGTTCCGAATTCTCATACTGTGACACACATGCTGGGCTCTTTGAGACGGGAACTGATTTTAGTGTGTGTGTTCAGACTACCAAACCGTGCGTCTTTACAAAAGGCTCCCATGGCAGTGCTCGCTTTACAAGGACATGCGTGTCTGGGGCTGGCCATAAAGGTATTGCATGGGGAGCCTTGACCCCAACAGCCCTCAACACTGCCAACTTGCCGCCCACAGCAGCCCCTGCCCACCGTGTTTCATGAGTCAGTTTTGGCAGATTGTGTGATTCTAAGAATTGTTCGTGTCATTCAACTAGTTTTCTAAATTGTTGGTAGTTTAGGTTATTTAATTTGTGAGTATACAGTGATTCATAGTAATCTCTCATAATCCTTTTCATTTCTGTAAAATTGGTAGTAGTATCTCCACTTTCATTTTCAGATTTTAGAATTTATTCTTTTTTTCTTAGTCTAGAGATTTGTCAATTCCGTTGCTCTTTTTAAAAAACTAACCGTTGGCCGGGCGCGGTGGCTCATGCCTGTAATCCTAGCACTTTGGGAGGCCGAGGCGGGCGGATTGCTCAAGGTGAGGAGTTCGAAACCAGCCTGAGCAAGAGCGAGACCCTGTCTCTACTATAAATAGAAAGAAATTAATTGGACAACTAAAAATATATGTAAAAAATTAGCCGGGCATAGTGGCGCATGCCTGTAGTCCCAGCTACTCGGGAGGCTGAGGCAGAAGGATCGCTTGAGCCCAGGAGTTAGAAGTTGCTGTGAGCTAGGCTGATGCCATGGCACTCTACAGCCTGGGCAACAGAGTGAGACTCTGTCTCAAAAAAAAAAAAAAAAAAAGATTACCTCTGACTCACTTTAGCTTTGCATTGTTGGAAGAATCAGGATGTTTCCCATGTGTATCTGTTTCATTTACCCTCAGTTATGGCTCACAAACTGGCACATGTTTTCCAAATGAAGTATACCCATGCACCACACACACACACACACACGAACACACACACACACAGTCCCCACCAACAAACCGCAATGGAACATATTAATAAAGAATGCAAGTTATAAATGTGTATGAATGTGTGCATGTGCATCTGTGTGGGGACCCATTTCCTCTTATTAGAGGAGTGTAGTAGCTCTTCCCATGATCATTTCATTTATTTAGTCTTTCCTTGTCTCTCTCATTAGACTCTAAGCCTCTGAAGACAACTGGCTTTTAAAGTAGTGCAATAATACAAGTTAAATGCAATCTTACATATAATTCACTTACTTAAGTCTAGGGAACTTTAATGTTTGTGGGGCTATGACTTTGATCTATTTGTAAATAAATTTCTGACAACTCTTTCTCCCCTATACATCATCCCTCCCATCCCAATCCTACCACAATTCTGTCCTATAAATTTCCTCCTTATCCACTACTTTATTTTGTCTTATTGATGTGGTTGGGGCTATGGGCTATCTACTATTATACAGTAGACACTCCATCTTCCTCATAAGCCTTTCAACCTAAAAATGCTGTCAAAAATCCAGAAATTATTCCTAAAATCAAGTTTAAAAAGTAAAGTTAATTCAGACTGATCGAAACATTCACAGTGTGGGGTTCCAATTAGTTCTTGGCCTTAAGAGATGTATTTAGGATCATTCATCAATTTCTTTATAACATAGAGATTACACTTACTCAGCTTCTATTAACAAGAAGAGAATGGGAGTTTGAGACTCTAGAGTTGAAAGAGAATTTGAGGCCTCTCTTAACTCCTTTTCTCCAGGCAGAAACAGTCCTAATCCTTACTAGAAAGCTGGGAGTGTGTTCTATTTTTTTTAAGAAAAGAAGATAACTCTTGCAATACATACTAACATTTACTAAATATTCAACTATAAGTTTTATAGTGGAGAAAGCTGACAAATACTACCATAGCCAGGTAATCAAAGTCAACATCAATAGTGATAAGTCATAGTGATTGCATGTATTCTTGCATATGATGTGTTAAGAATGGCATTTTATCTGTTTGGTCATCCTCTCCCAAACTCGTGGCCCTACTCTTACCATGGAAAAACATCACACAAACACAAACACAAATTGAAGGATATTTTACATTTACCTAAAATTTTGAAACTAGCATTCACCAAAATTGTCAAAAGTCATCAAAAACAAGGAAAGTCTGAGAAACTGTCATAGCCCAAAGAAGACTGAGGAGACATGACAACTACATGTAACACATTGTCCCAAATGGGATCCTGGAACAGAAAATGATTATGAGAAAGAAAGTACTAAAGTCTGAATTAAGTGTAGATTTTAGTTAAAGACAATGTATCAATATTGGTTCATTGGTTGTGACAAATGCACCATCCTAATATGTTCATAATAGGAAAAACTTAGTACAGGGCATGTGAGAACCCTCTACTATCCTCAAAACTTTTCTTTAGAAAACAATTCTAAAGTTAAAAATTTAGATATGAAAAAAAATCATCCAACTACAGAAAGTTTCTTTTTCAATTTAGACACAAGAATACCTTGAGAGCAAAAATGAATGTTTGTCATGTTTTACTATAGTGACCAAAGCTGTTATGGAATTGTAGATTATGAAAATGTTAGCATTAGAGTTGTTTATTTTTACAGACCTTTGAAAATCCAAAAGTTTTAATCAACATCTCAGCCTTTTAAAACTAAATCAATGGTTCCTTATTTTCTGGCAATTTCTATTAAAGTGAGAGTTCATTTATAGTGAAAAATTTCTTGTTTATGTTCTGTTTGTTTCAGAGAGATTTAATATCTGTAGGAAGGATAATTACTTTCAAAATTTTGGGGAAACGATATGGGTATGGTCATTTAACATAGGCCAGGAATCTTGACACTTCTTGAAATGGTGTTCTAAAAATAGCACATTAATTTTTTGTATAACCAGAGCCATTGTTATATCTTATTTTATATTCTAAACTCTCTCTTCAGGAATCATGCCATTATATTTTTAAAGTCTTCTATAGAGGAAACTCTTCCTACTTTGATCATATCTTATTCCAAGAATGCATAGAGTTTATGCCATCCCAAGTCATCATTCTTGTTCTGAAAAAAAGACAGTGATTGCACATGTTATGTTTTATGTCTCTATGCCTATTTCATTTAATTTTTAGGATTGTCTTTTAAAATTATGTCTCTAACAAATGATTTAGTAGCACTTTCAACACTTTGTATAAAATTTTCTACTACTCAGAAATACATAAATCCATTTATTTGACCTTCATAATGAGGCAGAGTTGATATTGTAAGGTTAATGAGGCAATTATTCTTATAGAGAACATCAGTCATAAAGGCATAGTTTCTTCCTCCCTTTAATATGCACATTAATTAAAATAATTTTCTTTGCTATTTGCATTGATAAGTAATCATCAATGAGGGAAGGAATAATTAAGTTTCTGAGTATTTCCTATATGATTTTGGGCCTTAAATTCCATGGTATAAAACTTTTTCTGGAATAATAGGTACTTTCAGATTTTCCTTAGGTAATTTTCTATATTTTTCTTTCTGTTTATTACAGAGGCAAAAGTAATGAATGTTGCTATGACTGTTTATCAAATTTTGGGGAAAAACATACACAGAAAGTATATTTCCAGAATCTGTCCTTGACTGGTACCTCTAATACAGCTCTGTTGGTTAACCATGACATTTAATCATAAACTAATAGCTCAAAATTATGCATTGAGTTTTCTTCCAGGTTGACCTATAGAATCTATCTTAGGGCACAGTAAAAATTATTTTCTATTTATAGAAAAATGTATAGGTATACATCAGAACACAGATTCTTTTTTTTTTGTTTTGTTTTCATCTGGAAAAACTAGCAATACAAGAACACAGACTCTTAATAATTTTTCTACTCATATAAGAGAAATCAACCATAGCAATGAGCCAGCCAAATCTATGGGTATGTAAAATTATGTATAAATTTAATTATTATTTGGCTCATGTATAGTAACTTTTCATATTAAACTCAAACCAAAATTAATTATTATGGTTTAAATATACATATCTGTCTTTATATTTGTATTTAGTAATAGATACTTATACACACATTTGAAGAGAAAATATAGTTGCATTTTGTAAAATTCTAACAATATATCTGCTTCTGTAACTTAGAGAAATGGAATGGGTTTTTTTTCAGTTTGACTTTTTTTTGTTTAGCAAAATGCTTTTGTCCGGTTTTAGTCTGATCAGTTTTTGGCACCCTTGTGACCAAAGAATGACCAGATGTACCAAAGTTAGGCAAGCACGAAAATGAAGTTTTTTGAGGGGAGAAAGATGGGAACATAGAGCAAGAGCAAGATATAGATTTACAGAGCATGGTACAGGTTTACAGAGCATGATACATATACCACAGATGACGACCAGACCCACTGCCATAGCAAAGGGAGAACAAAAGGAAGGGTGCTAAAAAAAGGGCCTGGTTATAGTCTGCATCCTGTTTCATAGTGTCTGGAGTGGGGCCTCCCTAGTGGCTCAGACGTTACCATGGACCCACTTTGATTGGACAGTTGGGAATCGCATGACCTGAGTCTTACTGAGCATGCAGAACTCCCATGAGCCTCTTAATTAACCCATTTTCAGAGTTATGAATCACAGCAGCATCCACTTTTGTCCCTGTGATACCCAGAATCCCTGGCTATCTACCTGACACTTTCATGAGACATTTGCATGTGGAAAATGTGGTTTAGACATAGGGGGGCTGAGGAGAGAGACAAACAAATATCAGGTTGCTCTTCATAATAAAATAAGACTTTTTTAAATTTCCTGACAACAAGAGGGAGAAATGGAAGGAGAGAGTCACTGAAAGGAAGGAAGAGAAAAGATGCCAATAACCTGAGGAAAGCCAGAATGCTACACTGTGTGATGGCAAATGAGAATGGCTGAAGAGTAGTTTGTAAACAGGAGTGTCTGATTTCCCCTAATAAATCCTTACTTGGTCCTGCAAATCTCTGCTCCCCCTACCAAAGTTTACCAAGTTTAACTCCTTAAACTTCACTGACTATCTGAATGAAGGCATATCCACTTGGGGAATGGATATATACGGGTGCTTTTTAGAATTGAGAATACCCAAAGAAGCATATGAAGAACATTAGAAATATTTTATATCTGTAATCCCAGCATTTTGGGATTGGGAGGCCGAGGCAGGAGAATCAAGCCCAGGGGTTTGACATTGTAGTGAGCTATGATGACTCTACTTAACTCTAGCCTGGGCAACAGAGTGAGACCCTGTCTCAAAAAAGATAGTATTTTACCCTAAAATATGGCATTTTGATATGCTGGACTAATTGAAGAAGCCTCAGGGTCTCTCTATCTTCCCCCCACACCACCATAGGCACTCCCCCCAAAAGTTACACTTTATCTGCCCAAGGTCCAGACCTACCTAGGAGAACAATTATTCTTTTCTTCCCTCCCTGTAAGACCAGGAATGTGACTACACCTGAACAGACTCTTTAAGATAATGTCCCTTCTCTCTGACTCATTTATATTCCAAAGAGAACTGTTTACCAGTTTATTTCTGTTCCCCATCCATTCATACTACCTAGCAATTCTTTTTTGCCCCTCAACAGAATTTCTCTTTTCCCCCTTCCCATAACCCATTTTACCAGAAAGGCATAGAAGCTTCTAAACCCTGTTAGGAAGTTGAATCTTTATCCTGAGGGTTCCCATGTATATAAGTTAAATAAATGTGCATCCTTTTCCTCCTATTAATCAATCTGCCTCATGGCGGTAATTTTTCAGCAAACCTTTGTAGGGGCAGGGGCCTTTGGTCCCTACAAGTAGCAGTAGCTTATCTTGGCTAGAGAGAGAATCTACAGACTGATCCACCTGGGTAAAGCAGGAACTTGAAGCTAGCAGGTTTCAGAAACCAGTGGAATAGATTCTCCTTTATATTAAATTTGAATGTTAAAGTTTCCAGTGCCTCAGCTATATCTGTGTTATATACATAATGCATTTAATACTTTGTGTACATGATCTGCTAGATTTGGATCACTAATAGCATTACCACATTCCCAAGGACTATTATCTAAGGATTTATTAGTGAATACTCAAAATGAAAGGAAGTCTGATTTTGAAAAAAAAAAAAGTGTCCCACGTAGTAAAACCTCAAGCCAGCTCCCTCATATACTATTACAATGTCAGATTGCTACCAAAAGTTTGGTATGGCTGAACGAAGAATGAGAACAAGCAGTTTGAGGAAAAGGAAAAGAGAAGTTTATTAATTTGCAGGCAAGAGACGAGGATGGCAGACTCTTTTCTTAAAGTACCATTGTCCTCCCTTTAAGCAGAAATACAGAGCTTTTAAAGGGAGTCTTCAGCTTTGGTCTATTACTGTCTATTACTATAGAATCTCCAGTGAAGACAATCTCGGGACCTCTGCCTAGACAATTCCAGTGAGCCATCTCCTGTGGTACAAAAAAAAAAAAGAACTCCCTAGCCCCTCTGATTACTGGCCTCAGGCAGGAATGCAGGTTTTAATTCTCAAAAAGAGTGGGTGGGTGGTAGTTTAAAGAGAAAACTTGTAATACATTTTGCCCCTTTTCAGGCCCTTACTTCTGTTACAAGATTAAAGGGTCATCATACAGCCAACTTGACAGAAATCTGGGAGGTAGGGTGAGTTATTATTCAGGGCTTCCCAAACTGAATGGAGGGAAGTTGGGTTCAATTTTGATTTTCCATTTATGGACTATTGTAAGTAGCCTGAAATTTAGTATTTATTAAGAGATAAAATGTAAGAAATGATTCAGGGTCATAATTAGAAGTTAATGTCAGAATGATGTTTAATCCTTGCCCCATGTGGCTGACAATCAACCCAAAACACTAATACTGTCAATTGATATATTTTCTTGTTTATATATTTTCAACAAAAAATAAGTTTTGCACAAGTTGTTGCACTGATTATGGTTAATTTTTCCCTTTATTAGATTAGGAAGAGCATTTTAGTCTCTCCCACCCAGATTAATTTCACAACTTAGCAACTCATTTGGTTAAGTGACTTCTTTTAAGGTGGAAATATATGGGGGCCATTAGTCATTTATTGTCAGGTCCGGCATCTTGGTGGGCAGTTGTCCTGGTTCTTTGGCTCCTTGCTTGGAAAATTTACAAGCAGAATGGGCGTGACAGAGTGACCACAAATAGGAAGCAATTCTACACAAACAGCTTTTATTGCAGAAAAGAGGGGAGCTATACAAAGCCAGAGTATGTTCCAGAAAGGAATGGGTCAGTCTCCATGAGTGGAGAAAGACATTGAGGATGGCCAGGTGGTTTCCTTTTATTGGCCTGGTCTGGGGAGGGCTTACGGGAGGTGTGGGATGTTACCAGATAATTGATAGACATGTTTGGCAGGTGTTCTTTTAACAAAGTTGCAGCTCCACAGGTGTATTTACCTTAAAACCTCAAGTTCCTGCTCCTTGCGGTTGTTAGCTGTGTTTTCCTGCATTTCCCTCCCCCCACTTCTCCACCCCAGGAACCACCCTTCTGGCCTGTATCTGCCACACGCAGATTTGGTCCCTGCCTAACATTTATGCTTTAGTATGAATTGTTTATTAGATGCCCTTTTTTCTAACATAAAATCATCCACAATGAATAACTGAGAATGTTAAAGAGCCACAGAGGGAGGTGTAATTTTGAGTAAGGATCAATGACAATAGCATCCCTGACAGTGACCCGGCAGGTGGTTAAGGCAATGAAAAAAGGAAAGCGAAATAAGAAAGTATCAAAATAAACTGTCTTCACAATTTTCCTACAGTAACTCATATACTTATAATATTCAAGTATTAAGGTAAACATATATATAGATTTAAGATAAGCAGAGAAAATGTGGGGAAAATGCATTCTTTTTTTCCTAGGAAAAGTAGTGGGACAAAAATTTTAAAATCTCTTTATGTCCTACATTAAAAAAAAATTGCTCTATTTCTGTGTATCTCCCCTCTAGGCTCCTGCATCTACCAACAGTAAATCATTAGCAACCTTATGAAATGCCACAGAGAATGGGCTTTTGTGGTAGAAAGATGAACATAAAAGGAGAAGCTGAGAGCAATCAAACATCCACTTAGGAAGCAGTTTTACCTATGGGAATCTTCATTGGGTGCCTTTATTTCATTTTGATTACTAGCTTTACTGTTTCCTGGAGAACAAAGCCCTGATTTCTAGAAGTATGCTTTCTCTCCTGAGCACATAATTTCTGAGCCTGCGGGTATCTTATAGACACTAACTACACTGATTCAATGGACTTAGACAATTTCACATTTCCTGATTTTTTTTTCCTGTGTGGATTCCAAAGATTTAGGATAGCTTTTTTTTCCCCCCCCCGAAATGCATACAACACAGTATAAAAATAAATTTGCATTTCTATGACTATCTTGTAGGGTATCTTTCTTTCAAGAAGCTCAACAAACTTTTTGGTGTGAGTCAAATTCACCGGGGCGTCAGTTACAGGAGTAGAGACTGTATATAAATTGAATTTCATTCTGGTAGCCCTAAACAGTACTTACTGTCCATAGGACTGGGGGAAAAAATCACTTGAGTTTATAACATTTGTAAAAATACCACAAACTACAAAGTGCATGTAATTGCTATTATCCTTGTAATCTATTCTTATCACTTAATATAACACACTTGGCCTTATACTATCCTACCAGAATACTCTGAGGTATGGGAATCATGTTAACATAAAGAGAGCATGTAAATGTGATGGTATATAAGGTAGAAACTATTTCTGGCAGTAAACTGGGTAACTAATTTATCCTATAATTAATTAATATTAATTATATTTGAAAACCTGGACTTGAGAGTAGGCTGTCATTTAAGTTTTCTGAATTTCATTTGCTTTTTCTGTTATACAAGGGCAAAGGTTGCAGGAAGAACAATTAGATCAGATAGGCTGTGAGATTCCTTTTAGCCCTAAGTTTTTATCATTTGAGGAATAGTACATATTTCATAATAAGTAGTGAGCTTCCAAAGTAGAGTACAGTTAGATTTCAAGAAAATTTCCCTTATTATTTTAAATATCTCGACATTTTTGTTAGATAGTATGGCAAACTATTTTTAGTCTAAGACATGTCTATTTACAGCAACTAAGTGCACAGTGTGCTCATGGTTACAGCAGAATGAATCACAGATGAAATTTCTGACTTTGAACATTTTCTTAGCATATTTGTGTGTTCTATTGGGTCAGGATTTATTACAGGAAACAGAAACCAAGCGGGACATTTTATGCAGGATAATTAGGTGCTTATGAGATTATCTGAAAGGCTGGAAGCAGCAGAGATTATGCTAGGCTTCCAAGTAAGATTCCCCAAACACCACAGAACTGACCGACCAGAGATGATAGCACCCCTGCCACAGTCCGAAGATGACTCTGGAGGCCACTGTGAGAATCTCATTGCTGAAGCTGTGCCCCAGGGAACAGGAAGCTGAAGTCAGGCCACCTCTACTGCTCTTGCTGCTGCCACTGCCACCACAGAGGCCTTCCAGTCTCCATGGATCTTGCATTTATTTGATAAGATAATGCCAAGTCCAGCCACCACCTTTGCTGGAAGCTGGACACAGGAATGCTACCATAGAAAACCCTCTGTTCTCTGTACCCTTGTTTGCCACAGAAAATAGCCAAAAGGAGCATGGAATTAGCTCTTGCCTTTCATTCATCCTCCAAATTACAGGAGAGGACATGTAATTGGTGGAATCTAATGCACATCTAGATCCCTAGCTACAAGGGAATCTGGAAAATATAGTTTTTGCTCTCCAGTCTCTTCAGTCCGATAAAGCAGTGATGCTCAAAGTGTGATCATCGGTGTGGTAGTATCAGCATCCCCTCGAAACCTGTGAAAAACGCAAATTTATGGCCCAACCCACACCTATTGAATCAAAAACTCTGGGGATGTGGTCCAGCAGCCTGTGTTTTAACAAGACCTCCAGATGATTCTGATGCATGCTGAAGTTTGAAACCACTCTAATAAGGCAAACTAGAAACAGCTGGGAAAAGATGCCGATTACTATTCAGCCACAGCTGAGAAATATGTCAAGAAACTCATCCCATAACATGCAGGTGACCCAAATAGGGAAAAAGAAACATAAATTAATTATTGAAAATATAAATCATAGTCCTAATTATGTTAGCTTTTTAATATTATTATTTGTCATATTATTTATTATTATTATTAGAGGTATAAGGATTTAAATTCTCACTGATAAATTGGATAAGCGTCTCATGACTTTTATACTAGTGCAAGAAAAGTGATTTATTTCTATGCTTTGTTTTTGGTCTTTCAATTACTGCAATATCGTCCTTAATATGCCACTAGGTGGCACATGCTGGCGTGAACTTCTAAGAGGTTAACTCCCAAAAACTGGCAAAAAAAGAATTAATGAAGCCTATCAGCTTTTATGTTTTTTTCTAGAATTAAAAAAAAATTACAAAAATCTTTGCAGTTAATGTTTCTTTTCAAGCCAAATCAGTAAACTTTCTTGAAAACTAAACAGTTTTATTCATACTGAGACGGCATAAATTTGATGTAAGATTTTTTTCCAAAGAAAATGAACTTACATTGCTAGAGACTCATATATTTGTTTCCAGAATGTAAAAATTAGCAAAAAAGTGAAAATCTCCTCAAAAATCTTACTACTTAAAGGTAATATAAAGTCAATCCTCCTTCCCGTCCTATTCTTCTAATCCTCTTTCAGAAGAATCCAATAATAAAATTTTCAGAATATTGACGCTTATATAGATACACATATAAGACAACAATTGAACTGTTAGATATTTATTCACTCATTTGAAAAAAGTATTTTTATGCATGAACTCGCTTTTTTTGATGATCAATTCTATCATGAATTTCTTTATGAATCAGCCGTTCATTATTTGTGATGGTTGCATGATATTTTAATTGAATGAATATACTCAATTTACTTAACTATTCTACTATCACTATATGTTTCTGTTTTTTTCAATCATTTCATATTGTTAATAATAATGCATTGAATATCCTTGAACACGCAAACTGTGTATTGCTCTTTCTATTTTTTAGGCTAGATGTTAAAAGTGTATTTACTGAGCATCACATTAAAAAATATTAATAGATATTCCTAAGTATCTTCCAAAGTGGGTGCTCCAATTTAAATTTTCAATAACAGTGAAACTTTTGAAACTTTTATTAGTAGAAAAGATTTAACATGAAATTTATATGCTGTTTCAATTTTCACTTCTTTAATTAGATTAAAGGTGAACAACTGTTTAAAAGTCTCTGGATTATCACTGTGTCTTCCTCAGTGAATTATGTGTTCTTATCCATGACTCATTTTTTCCTATTGCGCTGTTATTCTTTTCTTCTTTGTAAATAGGAGCTTTTTATATATTTCAGGTATTAACTGATTTTTTTAATGTATTGTAAATATTTTCTGTGAGTGAATTGCTTTAAAATTGTTTGTTTTGTTTTTTACCAGGAGTTAGTTTTAAATTTTAGGAAGTCTAATTTGTCAAAATAATTTAATGATTTTGGGCTTCATGCCTGGCTTAGGAAAGTGTTCCCACCTCAGGCTTATTTTTTAAATGACTTAATATTTAATTAATTATAATTATACTTAGTTTCATTTTATATTTAATATTCCAGTAATATATTTTATGATGTACATTTCCTTATATAAATAGATAGACATCATCACTTATTGGGTAATCTATCTCTTTCCCATTACTTAGTAAAGTCACCTTTAGGATATATTAAATTCTCATATACTATTGGCCCTGTACCTTATCTCTGTAGTCTATCCTACTCCCCTTATGTTTATTCTGTCAGTACCTTATTGCTTTAATGACAGTGATTTTTTAAATGTTAAATTTTATCCCCTTGTGATGACTTCTAAACTGGCACATTCAAACAGGCAATTCATTTTCCTTATCTTATAACAATCTTTAAAAATGTTATGTGTATGGAAATTTCTAAGGCATCTGAATTGTCATTTTTTTCAATCACCTGTCTAATCACTGCGTTTTCAGGGTTCAGTATAAATATGAATTAACCTTTAATCAAATGTAGCATAAAAACCCTGTGTAATTGCCTGTTTATAAATTCCTAGGAGTCTTTCTAACATTTTCAATTTAACATTACTTATATATAAAGAATATTTTTAGTAATGTATCTTTTCAATGAAAACCTAAAAAAATCAATTACATTTCAACTACCTAGGAAAATGGAGTTGTCCTTCTTAAGACTCTAAGTTGTACTTAGTCATGTTCAGTCTTATTAAGAGCTAGTCAATAACAGTAACTTCTAGCAAATGTATATTGAGCACCCAAATGATATGTGTACACTGTGGGAATTCTCTGGATGACAAAGTAATTCTCTAAAGAATTCTCTGGCTTCTTAACTATTCAATAAGATCATCACTTACCTCGGAGAAGCTCAGAGTAAAACGGTATTAACATAGATTTTTCAGGAAAAGAGCTTAAGGGGGTAGAAATCAGGGATTCTAGGACTTGTAGTCCTTTCTTGAGATAAAGATTTTCCTAACTACTGAAATATGACAGGCCGTTCTTCTTAGATCTGACTCATACTGAAATTTATAAAGAAATGTTAGCATAGATCTACTCATGAAATAAGTAACATTTTATGTTTCAATTTTACAGACATGCTCAGTGAGTCAATGCTATGGGTTAGCAATCAATCTATTAGGTTGCAATCACCTTTCTAATTAATTTTTATTCAAAACTCCTAATTTTGTAACACTCATATATTTAGTGCTGCTGACTTTTGCATAATTATTTGCAGTTAATTATTTCTTTCTAGTATTTTATGTATATCATCAATTAGATTGACAGTGTCATAATTAGAAATGATGACAGAGATACTAATACTGCCTGCTTTTGAAAAAGCCAGAATATGAGATAAATTATTTCATTCAATGGTTAAGTGTAGCTCTCTCACTTTTAAGGAAGATTTAGTAGTTTTTATATAACAATATGCCATAAAATAAGATTGTTCATTAACTTTTCACCTAGAAAAAAATCCAAGTAGTTAAATTTTAATACATCATAGAAACAACTATTTCTGTTATTTGTTAATCAGAAAGCCTGATTTATAAACACTAATTGATGAACAAGTTAATTCCTACCATGATTTGTTCAATATACATGAACTTTCTTTGATTTGCATGTCTGAAGATGCTGGTATGACTCACAGTATTTTTTAACTTCTATTTTTATTCAACTCAGATTTATGGTAACTTATATAACCATACTTTCTTGCCCCTTGTTTATATATATCTTTCTCTATACTTTCCACAAAGTATAAAACCTCATTAAAATCCTGTTTTACAAAATCAGATATACTGCAACTCAAATCATGTCTCCTAAAACATAACTTCGTAAAGTGAAAACTTGATATAAGACAGTTTAAACAAATGGGTGTTTTTACTGTTCTCTGACAGCACCATAAAGAATTTCTGTGAATACCTGTGTGTAATCCAAGGCGGGGGAGACAGGATAGATGAATATTTTGTAAACAACAAAAATGCTTTAAAAAATCAACTCTTTTTTTTTCAGTGAGTAGCCTGAGTAACCCTTGGTGGGGTCAGGACCTGAAGTAGATAGTCGGTCGCATTGCTTGTGATTAAAGGACATCCATTCTTTGCTGTGGTGTTGTACTTAGAGAAATTTTGAGCAGAGATTAAGGAAGACTTTCTGCTCCTCCTTGCCCTACTAAAATTAATTATGTTGTAAACATTTATAAGTCATGATTCAGAATTCAAAGAGATAAAACAGTGCCTCTCAGATTTTAATGTGCTTAGTAGTCACCTAGGGATCTTTTATTTATTTATTTTTTATTTCAGCGTATTATGGGGGTACAAATATTAAGGTTACCTATATTGCCCTTGACTCCCCTCCTCCCTCGAGTCAGAGCTTCAAGCGTATCCATCCCCCAGATGGTGCACATCGCACTCATTATGTATGTATATACCCATCTCCTCCTCCCCACTCCCATCTGCCCGACACCCGATAAATATTGTTCCTATATGTCCACTTAGGTGTTGATCAGTGAAACCAATTTGCTGGTGAGTACATGTGGTGCTTGTTTTTCCATTCTTGGGATACTTCACTTAGTAGAATGGGTTCTAGCTCTATCCAGGAAAATACAGGAGGTGCTAGATCACCATTGTTTCTTATAGCTGAATAGTACTCCATGGTATACATATACCACATTTTATTAATCCACTCATGTATTGATGGGCACTTGGATTGTTTCCACATCTTTGCAGTTTTGAATTGTGCTGTTATAAACATTTGAGTGCAGATGAAGATTTTGATGTAGGTCTGAGATTA
>CAUYRT010005848.1:0-26341 GCA_963574885.1 Lepilemur ruficaudatus
TATATAGAAAAATTAGCTGCGCATGGTGGTGCATGCCTGTAGTCCCAGCTACTCAGGAGGCTGAGGCAGGAGGATCACTTGAGCCCAGGAGTTTGAGGTTGCTGTGAGCTAGGCTGACGCCACGGCACTCTAGCCTGGGCAAAAGAGTGAGACTATCTCAAAAAAAAAAAAAAAGTCTCCAGACATTGGCAAATGTCCCCTGGGGGTGCCAAATCACCCTCACTTACTACTTTGAACAAGGTATAAGTGTCCAAGCCTTGAAAATGGAGAGAGCTGGACAAAGTCCTCATGCGAAGGGTTCTCACCTCGCCTCCTTTATACCACTCAAAATACAGAACAAAAATCCAGTGTCTGATTAGAGGAACCTCACGATCTCCATACAGCTAGTAACAAATCATGCTCCATCAACAGGTATACAAACCAGTAATTAGCTGACTGCCTTTAGGTGGTGTCATACCAGTTCTGAGTGGCAGTTACTTTTCAAAGGGCTTGGAACTTCTTTTTAAAAAATGCTACCTCAAGCTAACGTGTTAACAGGCCAAGAAAACAAGCTTTTGTAATAAGGTCACATCTACCAGGAGAGAATATTTGCCTTTTAAACTCCACAGTTTCAGAGCACGAGGCATAATGGCAAGTGTGTAGGGACAACCAACCATTCTTAAGAAGGTCAAGGCAGCTGGATTTTAGATAATGCACACAAACTTCAGCACCAGCTCCTCAAACAGCTGAATTTTCTTCTCAACTCCTGTAGGATTTCAATGTGAATAGGTTGATATTTTCTTACAGAAGTTTCTGAATCAGCTGGCTTTTTTATAATCTTAGTTTCTTCAACTCCCTTTAAATAATGAAAAGATCCTTATGGAGAAGGTCTTTAAGCACAAAGTAACAGGCAAATAGAGGCCCCCACATGAAGTTCATGATCCAAAAGATCAGCAAAGTCATCCAGTTTTCAAAATTCACCAAAGAAATCATCTGAATGGTTCAGTTTTGTAGGAATCAGCAGCTCAAGAAAAGCAAATGTGACCCAGCTGAAGGGGAGCAGGGCTGCCCCCAGGCACAAGGGAGGCGGTGTGTACTCTGTGCTGCTTCTAAAGACCCAGGAGAAGCTCTGCACAAGCAACGTGCCTCCGGCTTTCTTACTTACTCACACAGCGAGAAAGCCATTTTGGTCGGGACTCTCAGGAAAGCTATACAGGTCTTTTTGCTTTGGGGCCTAGAATTTAAATAAGCCACTGACACTGGCATCAATGCAAAAACCATTCACTCAGCGTGGAAGAAGAAAGATCAGAGAGGAAGGAAGGGAAACAAGGCTCATTTCCAACTTTTGCCCCAACCCTGGGAGACTCCAGAAGCCCTGGCCCACTCACCCTTCGGCTCCTGGGAGCAGCTGTTTGTCTCCCCCACTGGGCTCTGGAGCGTCGTCTTCCTCGGAGGAGCCAGCGCTGGAGGACTCCTCGTCACTGTCGGCCAGACAGAACACCCTGGGCCTGCAACTGCACGGGCAGAGAGTCACAACCACAGTCTGCCCCTCGCCCCAGCTCCACTGGGAAGCAGACACGCACGCCCCCATGCACACACGTTCCACCCCACAGGGGCCAGCTGTAACTGTCACCACGTTCTCGCCAACCCACCAAAAAAGAGGCCCAACCCAAGAATCCCTGGGTTGGCATCGTTGCTCAGGAGACTCTTCAGCTCCAAGTCTGAAGAGTCTGCTCTGGAGCGTGCATCAGAACACAGGTGGAGGGAGTGGGACGCAGTCCACGCGAATGCAGTGGTGTCATCAGTGGTGCGGTGCAGCCATGTGGGAGGAGGAATGGAAAGTGGATAGTTGCAAGGGTGAGGTGACAGCTTATGTTGGTGACATGACCACCTCTCACCGATGATGGGATGTTCAGGCAAGTCCCTTGGCTCTGGCTGTTCAACAACTATGATGCTTTCTGGCTTAGTTACTTCCCAAATTAGTTTTGCCTCAAAACTCATTCTTACGTATCTTAGCCCACACCTGCTGCATCTCCTGAGGGTCACAAAAAAAGCTAACGACCACAGGAATAAGTGTCAAAGGCCTCTAAGAAGCAATTGACATGAGAACCCAGGAACTTTCTTAGTAAAGTACCATTTTAAAGACCATTCTTTTTATTAAAATAACAAAAAGCCGCCTCAGACAGCTGTTCATCTTTCCAGGTTGGACATTCCATTTCCAGAGACAAGGGGGCTGCTGGTCTAGCAGAGGTGGCAATCAAGGCACCCCTCTGAGGGCACTGGAGGCTTCTCAGCCAAGCTTGGGCCCCACGAACGGCAGTTCGCTCTCTGGACTGTGGCTTTGCTTCAGAGCACCAGTAGGGCCATTTCTGAGGCTCAGAGACTTAATTGGGATGAAATGAATGAGGGACAGAGTAGCCTCTGAACATTATTAAGTAACCAAATGGTCACTAAGCAGAAGCTGGGCCTTGTATTTTTGACAAAGACAATTACTTGGACAGAGGAAGGCAGTAGAGCTCAGCTCTTAGCTCCCTACAGCTGTGATCCTTTAGTTTTCTTCTGACGCTGTCCTTGGGCCACCAGAAACCCATGGGGACAGTCATCTCCTGACCAACGGGGGCCAAGGGCACCCAAGGCCAGAGCACACATGCTGGTATGGACTTGAAGGCCCAGCAGTGGCCTCAGCCCCATGTACTTGGAGGGCAGGACTGAAACCTCCGCCCCTGAAACAGGAGCCCCTTGTAAGAGGACCTGGAGAGTGTCCTCTCTGGCAGGACACAAGGATCCTCCTCAACCCCAGCTCTGAAACCTTAGAGCCAGTGCTCCAGCACTGGCTGGACTTTCATGATAAAGGGAGACTCCCTCTGCAGAAACAAAAGCCTCTTGTCCTTGGCCACGGGACAGCACCTAAATGACGCTTTCTTCCTCCTTCCATCAGATGCCTGGCTGGTCCAGGAAGTGCTTATGTGCACTCATTGATCACAGAGCCATTTTAGAGTGTTCTGTGGTTAGGCAGCCCTCACAGATATCTTTTATTTAAAATGTATATAGCAAAATCTGATTCCCAAGAAAGACTAAACTGGGTCTTGGGTGAGGAAAGTCAGAGACATAAATCCCCACCAAATCACACAGCCATTGCAGACACGCATCTGACTTTTCAATCAGTATGACAGCTGTGCTCTCCAGCTGTCAGACCTCATGCTGCCAGGTATGGAATCTGTCCCTATGGCAAGGTGGTCTGCTCCTCATCCACACAGCATAAAAGGCTGCCTTGCAAGGTCTGGGACCACAGTGAGATCTGCTGAGCCACCGCCCGTCCTGTCCTGTCCCTACCAGTATGTGTCATCTGGCAGCTCTAGACCCTGGGCAGAAGATGCCAAAGGCTGAGCGCTGTGGTGAGCTCTCAGGTTCCCAAGTTAATCCTCTGCAGGACAGAGCACAGGACAAATTTTGTGGCTTGAAGTAAACAATTTAGATAATGCTGTATCAGTTAAACCAGATCAGATGATGTGAAATTCTGATTTTGACCAAGTGGCATCTCTACTCTCTGTGCTGGGAGCTGCTATGCAGCACCCAGTACTTACTGTGTAGTTAAACGTTGAGCTGACATTCAGTTTATATCTGAACATGCATATTATGATCTCAGCCTTATGATTTCAGCATGAACATCAGAGAAACAAACACTGCACATCCTTCTAGAAGATGTGCTACAATGTAATGAGCCTAATTGTTTTAAACACACTCAAAATTCCAGATGAGTGTGATAGCCTTTCGAAGAATCACCTTAAAAGGCTTATTCCAGTTATGCTGCCTCTGCTAAAAATCTTTTTAGAAATGTGTTTGGAGTCAGACACCTAAGAAAAAGTGCATTATTTTATCACTGATACTCTAGTCTTGGACCAAATATTTCTTGGTCTCATAATCACCATCATTTCTGAAGACTTCTAGCAATTTTTCAAAGATCCAAACCATTTTACAAAGCAAGATGATTTGCTGTCACTCAGGATAGTTAAAAGACTCCAGAGGCAATTCTAAAAAGCAGCTCCAAAAAAATGCCTTAATGAAGAATGCATAATTAGATTAAGCAGCCCTGTGAGGTGTTTGCTTTGCGGGGGACCACACTCATAGGAATCTATTAATTTTCTTTTACTGGAGAGAAATTGGTCCCATACATCTGTCACAGACACACATGAGCCTACGCCCATGAACTAGACCAAGCCACAGTATAAACTGGAAGTACTCAGCACCCAGAACATCAGAAGTCTGGAGGCAGAGGGGTAAGTCTGGGGTACATGGTGGACTAGTGACCCAACGCGGAGGTGAGAGGGGGCCATCCTCTGACTTGGGGGCTTGTACACCGGGCCCGGACTGCAGGAACAAGCCAAGTGCCTTATTGGAAACACTCTACTCCAACACCACTCCTTATTTAAAGACCACCCAAGACACAGAACGTTGCCCTTACTGACTCATTTGTCCGCTTTGGGTCAATTCCTAAAGTTAAGACTGCTCAGTTCACTACCTGAATTCCACTGCAGTACCTTACTGCCCCAAAGTTAGGTTAACCGCAGTGCGTGACAAAAAGACTATCTGGGAAATAAAAAAACTAAAGGAAAAATGCCCACAAGTATACAGTGGACAACATTTCAAAGGGAAGGGACTTCACCAGAACAAAGCAACACAGATTTCAACGTCCCAATCTCACCCTCAGGGTGCTAAGGCGAACAAACTTCCCACCAGGAGGAAGGATTCTCACAGGTGGAGCAGCGTCTCCTCAGAGACTCCCCCAGTGCACAATCATTTCCCTACTTGAACGGTACGGAAAAAAGTAATGAGAAAAAGCAGAGGCCCTCTGGCAGTGGACCCTTCGTAGGATTGGGACCCCAGATAGGCAGCTGCAGCTTGAAGCACTTTGGATTAATATTAAGGAAGATGTCAGTACCAAAGATCACAGGCTTCGTACAGATACTACATATACTGACTTCTGTCCCTCCTCTGTGCCTTAGCCTCAAGGTGATTCAGGACTGAGGAAGTGAAGTAGATTCTACAATCACTCTGGGATTAGGTTCTTAACCATACCGGGCTTTCAGAGGCTCTCAGAAATTGTGAGCCAAATCGTGCATAAGGATCCTCTCTGGAAGAAGGATCCAGAGCTCTCAGATTCCCAAATGAGTCCTTTATGCAAAAAAGGGTTAAGAGTCCATTTTTCCAGGCTTTTTTCCCCTTGAAATGAAGTGCTTTTGGATTGCATTCTTCCTTGCTTTTAAAATTAAATGACAGCCAATTACATATATATATGAATATATAATTTAACACCTTCACAGGGAGCAAAATATTTTATAACAGATTCTTCTAGGCAAAAAAATGGTACTTTAGAAATATATTAAAAATTAAATATAATATCATCACATTCCTTCCTAAAGCAGAGGATTTTTTTTCAGTCTGGAGAAGTGTGGCTTGTTTGGAGACATGTCCATCCTCTGATCACGCAGAGTTTATGAACTTGAAATTGTACCAAGGAAGCCACATGAATAGCAGTGAATGTGGAACATCTAAGTGGCAAGGACCTCAGGGACCTGGCCTTGTTGCAGCACCTGATGCCCCAAGACCCTCTTCCAATGGAATCCCTGCACCTGTGTGCCAGCACAGGGCTGTTTCCAAAAAGGGCTCTTTGCACAAATGCTTCTGACTCAAATTTGCTCCACCACGCTCCCATTTCATTAGACCTCACTTCCAAGATTGCTTCTGCCTAAGGTGCTTCATTTTCGAGGCGGCTGGTTCTGCAACTCTGCTGTCATGAGTCTGGAATTATGGTCCTTGGCTGTTTGTGTGGGTGGGATGGGGGCAGCAGCACCAGAAGTGGAGTCTGACGAGCTCAGGACCCCGGCATTCACACTGGGGAGGTCTGGGAGACTTTCCCTGCCAGGAAAGCCTCTTAGCTACTCCCAATCTCAGCTTTCTCAGGCCCGTGGACTGTGCCTTTACGTTTGGGAACACGATGAAAAGACAGGTTTCCTTGTGGCTTCACAGGGGACCAAACAAGACTTAGAACTTACAGGGTATGAAATGCTACATGGAGAGTTGATAAATACCACTCACCAGAAAATACAAATCCACAGATTGCCGAATCCAAACACATTTTAACAAATAGAAAAATGAAAGGAAAACAGCACAGATACAGGTTAGATTGCACACAGCAGGTCAAATTCTCCAATTATTAAAACAGGAACATTTCATTAAGTAACTTGGATAAATCAGAATCTAAGAATATGCTCAGATGTATAACCCAACTGCCTCAATCTGCTATACACAGTATGACTAAAGGCGTTAGTTCAGCGCCGTAACTAAGCAAACATCTGAGAGCCTGTGTCTCGTAGGCAGACCCCGAGGAGCTGGCACCTTGCAGCATTTCATCATCATACTGTTGATTCCTTACAAGGGGCTAAAGCTGTGAGAAGCAGACTCTAGTGAGCATTTCTAATTTGGTAAAAACAATAATATAATTTAAATCTGTAGTGAGAGCAGTAATTTTTAAGGTGTGGAGGGATGTAAAAGTTCCAGCTTATCCACTGTAGGTGTTTAAGGCAGAAAAATCAAGCTTCATTAATTATCGTACAATTTTGGAATATTTACTAAATCAGACAAACTCTGGGCAGCAGATTCCTCTACAAAGAAAGGAATTTACCCAGCAAATCAATATTGTATTATTTAGGGAAAATGCTTCTTAAAACACTTTAGGAGCACCCTCTTGGCTACAAAATCAATTGTCTAATTATAAATTATTCTGACCTTGTGATTAAAGCAGATAGATCCCCTGAGGACCTCAGCCTGCTGCACACATTGCTGTCTGTGGTTGAAAGCTGAAAAAGGAGCTTTCTTCGTGATTCTATTCTGCTTGTCTGAGTTGGTGATGCTTTCTGGTAATTAGATACCATGTGCACCACCGTCAGCACTGAGGTCAAAAGGAGCTGTCACAGCTGAGCAGGGCTGGGGACTCACAGTCTGCTGGGGACAAGAGTAAGAACCGTTCCCTGAAACACTCTGAGGTCCAGAAGCACTTACACAGACACTCGCTCAACGTCCAGGGGCTACTATACATCAAACTCGCTTCTCAAAGGCTGGAGGGAGAGGTTGGATTAGTAAATTCACATATAGCCCCTTACCCTTCTTTGCCAATTTCTCCAACCTTCAGGGCTTCAACAAGAGGCTCTTTACCTAGTTTGGTCAAATTCATTTTGGTCTCGAGAGTCATCAGAAAGGACCCATTGTAGGACATTTCCAAATCGATCCAGAGTCCTGGAGAAATGGGGAAAAGCAGAATTGTTTTTTTCCCCCCCAAAAAAATACATGACTATAAATGACAGTACAAAAACTTCTATTTTAAAGTATCTACGTGGGCACCACACTGAAAGTCAACGTATCACTTGTACTACTAACACAGGCAGAAAGAGGACTGTGAGGGCACTGTACTACCAACGCACACAAGACAGAGTGGTCTGCGCATTTGGTCAGCATTTCGGTATCCCCTAAAATGGCCACAGGGAATTCAGTGCACATGTTAGCGCTGGAAGGGTCCCGTCCTCTGGATTCTTCTCCCCACATGTGCAAGAGAACACGGGCCCAGCCGAAGGAGATGGCTTGACCCAGGGCAAAGTCAGGACAGGTGTGCTGATGTCCAGCTGGTTACAAGGCCGAAGGGAAGTGCAGAGCCTTCACTGCAAGCTGGATTGCTTTTTAAACACACACGAGAACCACTCCCTTTCTTAAAATTATCCAGTGGGGGGTGAAGGGGTACACAGAAAATCGTTCAGATTTAGTTTGGTATGATAGGAAAAGAGACAAAAATGGTTAGAACCTTCCTTTCTTTCTGGAAATTGCCTAGTAATGGAAACAAAAGAATTAACTTTCAATTCCCAGGATTATCCAGATAAAGTCAGGTAATCACTTTGCACCTTAGTTTAAAAACCTGTTCCTTAGGAAAGATACTAAGGCCAATGACATCATATCTAAGAGGCGTGTGGCTTCACGGAATTTCACCGGACAGCCACTGACCAGCAGTCTAAAATGCAAACACGGTTCATCTCACGACCTTCTTCTATTTGAGGATTCCACAGTTTGGCAGGTAAGACAGGCTATGCTGACGTTTCAGACTCAGAGCCCTATAATATTTCACAGACTTTCTATCAAAATGTGGTCCTTCAAGTGGGTGTTTCAATGTTAATAAACTTTTATAGATCCTCATACGACAAATGACAACATCTAAAAGGAAGCAGGATGTTGATCTAAAACCATGTTAATCTAAAACCACACAACAGCATTTTCAAACAATTACGGTAAATAACCCATCCCTCACACGGCCACCGCCTCAGATAAAAGCACTGCTCAACGTCAGGAAGCACTAACGGCATAATTCATTGCTAAGGGCGGAATGATTTCTATTTTGCTTTCAACAAATTCTTTTTACCATAATTGAAGGTAATTATTTTCCACGAGTGAGCTTGTTCAAGTGATATGAGGATCAATTGTGATTATCTTTGCAGCAACACTCACGAAGTTGCTTTCTGTCTTGCTTACATTAAGCAGTTAAAAATCATTAATTAGCTTGATCTTCAAAGGCACCATTACTGGGAATAAAGGGTACATCTGCTTTAACAAAGACATTAACGAACAGAGTCATTAATCACTTCCAATAATAATGGGATTAGAGCAAAATACTGGATATTAATAGATTTTAACCTAATATAAAAAGAATATCAGTAAAGAAGATATTTATTGCTGTATAATATCTCCAGCTCTATTTAACTTGAATTAGCAGATTCACACTATCTGGTCACTATATGTATCCAAACATAATCACTTCTTTTGAAAATCCTAGTCAGGTTTCCCATAAATATTAAAAGTATGTATTGCCTTTGAAAGTCGACGTATTGAAGGCACCAGAATTTTACTTCTTACAAAATGGAAGGTTTTGCTTGTCTGTTTTCTAAACGAGGGGATATGGATATAGGCTTAGTAAACTGCCAGCTCGTACCCTAGTCACTGAGACATGCCACCCAGTAACGTGTGGTCCGGTGTCCCTGCCAGGAGCTGAGGGCGGGAGGCTGAGGGAAGAGCGTGGAGCCCAGTCACATGGATTGGGGCTTGACCCTCGCTGGAATTTCTCAACCTCTGCCTCAGTGTTCTCATCTATACAAGGGAAACTGCACTGCCTCTTCAGGGGAGGGCTGCGTACAGCCCAGCACCTGGCACAGCCTGGCCAGGTGGCTTCCCTGTTTCCGCTGTCGCCAGCACACTCTTATACTCCTTGCTCCCACCTCCCTTGCTGCTGTCGCCAGGGAAGAGGCTGCGCTGGGCAGCTGCAGAGCCTGGCATCTCGGGACGAGAGAGCTGGACATCTGACTGGGCCTCCACCTGGGGGAGGGGTCTGTCTTTACACCACTGAATATGCCCCACCAGGCCCACCCACAGGGCATTGCTCAGCCCCAGCAATGAGAATATGAAGGAGGCCAGAATGGTTTAAGAATTTATAAAAACAGACATAAATGGCAAATATTCAAACAAATTAATATGATGTGTTTGCATTCAGACGAGGGTAAGCAGGCTATTTTAGCATTAGGTGCAAAGAAAATCTTGCTTGTGTGACAATGATTCAACAGGCAGAAAGTACCCTGAAAATTTTTGCAAGAGCACGCGAAACTTGTGCAACTTGGAGCCCAGATCGGTGGGTTATGTAATGGGCGAGTCAGGAGGTCCCTGCCTTGCAAGACTGAAAGATGCAATTAACAGTTACCAGAAAGGTTGCCTTCCCCTTGGGGAGGAATGGAGCCACAGTGGGAAGACGGGGATACACACTGCTCCATGAGCAGCATCTTAACTCTGAGCTAAATGCTACTTAATCTAGATGAATGCAGTTACAGGGCTTTTTCTTTTGTGCTCTTGACACATTAAGACTCGGTTGTGAGGCATTTCATTCAAAATGCTGCTTTCTATAGCCATCTGCTGCGGGTAGTGCTCGAGGACAAAAACCAGAAGTTGAGGAGCAGGATACTTTCTGATGCCTTTTAAAAAGGAGTGAGGCAATCTGTCATGAGAGGTTCTCTGGAAAGAGGGCTGGAGCAGGAACACAAAGGGGTCCTCATGTTGACAGGTTGTGCAGCGGCCGTGGGTGGCACCTGATTATCAACACGCCCCTATGAAACTGGCACTTCATTCAGCAACACGTGGAACATGACTAACAACGGCTATGACAAGCTTTAGTCTGTCTCCTTGCAAGGACCTGCAAGGAACTCAGATGGCTGTTTTTCCCTCTTCAGCGTCATGGGGAAAGTATCGGTTACCACTGCCACCACTACTCGGAGGGGTACTGAGGCAAAAACTACAGCTCATTCCACCAAAACGTGCTTATTGAGTTCTTAATGTACGATATCAGTGCTAAAGATACTGAGATGAACCTCTGTCCTCTGGAAGTATATGCTTGAAGAATAAAAATGACCTAGGCCACCAGGTGCAGGTCACCCCATGATGACACGAGGTCATAAACATGCCTTGTGCATCTCCCCAGAGACAAGGGGTAGGCACAACCAGACAGAGGTTCTTCTGCCTTCTCCCTGGTTTTCCAGTTAACAAACCCCATGGCATCACTAACAGCCCTACTGTGGCCACATAAATCTACTAATTTCATACAGCAGTTCACTATTTTATTACCTTTTTTTTTTTTTTTTTGAGACAGGGTCTCACTCTGTCCCCCAGGTTGGAGTGCAGTGGCGTGATCATAGCTTACTGCAGCCTCCAACTCCTAACCTCAAGTGATCCTCCCATCTCAGCCTCCTGAGTAGCTGAGACTATAGGTAAGTCCCACCACACCCAGCTCATTTTTCATAGAACCAAGGTCTTACTATATTGCCCAGGCTGGTCTCAAACTCCTGGCCTCCAGTGATCCTCCCACCTTAGCCTCCCAGAGTACTGGGATTACAGGTGTGCGCCACTTCCTGGGCCTGTTTTATTACTATTAAAGGCATCAGTCTCATCAGAATAGGCTTCCCAGGGCACCTGCGGCTCAGAAGGAGTCAAGGGAACGGGAAGCCTTCTCACCTGAGCTTGGTCCTCACGTTATTTGCTCCTCCATTTCTGTCTATCTACAATTACTAATAGCTGACTTTCACTATGAAAGTCAACATTTGGCATCCAAAGAACAAAACTTCTTAAAATGGAACATTTGATAATATGTTATCAAGAACAGATTCTGGAGTTCTCTGGCTCTCAGAAGAACCCAGTAGTGACTGTTTTGTTCCTGGCAAACAGACTGGTGCCATATTGCTCATTCAGATACCACAGAAAATTAGCAATTCCTTGTGTTTGGGTATGTCTTTTATGACAGATATAATTTTTAGCTTTATCTACCTGTAACTATTCTCTGAACTAGAGAAGGCTAGCTCACGGCTGACCCAGTGGCAAATCAGTATCTCCTTCCCCACCCCACCGCAGGCCACCCATGTTCCACAAAAGGACACGTTTTCCCCTCCCACACACAGTGTTTTTCTCCCCAAAACATGATCTGGTCAGTGTGTGCACCCCATGGCCGTGCACTTCAGGCCTGGGCGCCACGCTGGCCACAGCGGCTCTCCTCACATCACTCTTGCAGAGGGTGTGGCGGGAGGGGCAGGCAGGGCACCCCTGACTCTGGCTCTGGCTTTCTGCAATACTCAATTTAGCAAAGTAACTTCAGCCCCAGCACTGGATGACAGCACCAGGTGCTATGGGTTAAGGTCTGGAACAACAGTGTAGACAGTGGACACCCGTAGTCACGACTAAGGGCATCTCTGGAGATGGACGAAGTTCCTACTCCTGGGGGACATGATATTAATAATATTTCCACAAAATCTGAGAACTTCAGTTGAACTTTGGGCTGTTACTTGGGTATTTCAAAATAAGGCAGAACCAGTAGGGCCTCTGCCCATGGTGGACAGTGACCATTTGCAGACTTAAATACAGGCAACAAACGTCCTGAAGACTAAATGAATTAATCTAAACTTGAGGTCCACAGTCCACACCCTTCGTTCATTCTGACCCTGCGGACACCTGTGGGCACTGCTCTGCAGCCCCTGGTCCCGGGCACAGAGGATGACAACCTGGCTGGCTGATGGAAATGGGCCCCAACCCAGCTCCTTCAGGAAGCATTTACTAAGTAGCAGCAGCAGCTAACACTGATGGTTTGCTACACGCCACGGGTGCTCTGAGACCGAGGAGTAAATTTAATCTTCACAACAGACAAGGCAGACACTACTGCCATCAGCACTTTAAGGACTAGGGAACTGAAGCGTAGCGTGGTCAGCAGCCTCCCCTGGTCTCTGCTGGATAGTGTAGCAGCAGGGCCCACACGCAGGTGGCCTGGCTTAGGCCACAGGCTCCGGCCCTGGTCCTAGAAGCCATGGAAAGAAAGTGGAAAGGTGAGGCTGCGATGACCTCTGGCAAGTCACTCCGCTCTGGGCTTTGGCTCCTACACACACGCACAGCAGGGTCCGGCTAAATGATCTCTGATTGCTCTTTCAAGTCTGCCCACTTCTTCAAGGGATTTGAAAAGAGCTATCTACACATTCTAAATTAATTTTTATCCATAAGAAGAAAGATTAGAAGAGAATGTACCAAAAAGGTAACCCTGGCTATCTCTGAATGGCAGGAGGATGGGTAATGTTTTCCTTTTTACCTTTTCTGAAAATTTCTGTTTTCCCCACGGTGAGTATTTGTTGAATGGATGAATGAGCAAACATTGACCTAACAGAGTTAATAAAAGACTGGAAAGAGCCTGGCTGAGAGGGAGGCCCTGGAGACGGGAGCCCGGGAATGGGCTGAAGGGAGGGGTGAGGCCAGTGTGGCGAGGGAAGGGTGACAGAGACAGACTTCTGGGCCTTGCTGTGTGGCCTAAAGGGAAGAAACGAGACCCACATACATCCCACAGGTAGAAGGGTTAGTTCTAGAGTGTGTGTGGAGCGGTGGGGGGTCAGAGTTGAGGGAGGAGGGGCACAGCCAGTTTCCAAGGGACAGAGCTTGTCCATCTTCCGGCCACCTGCCATTGGTGGGAAGTGAGAATGCTCTGGGAAAGATGGTCATTTACCCTCATTCACTACACCGGAGGAGACTGGTGTGTGTCTTGGAACTTGGATGGGCCAATATGGCCAACATGTGTGGTTTCATTCAGAGAATTACAGACTTTACTCCTCTTAGCAGCAAGCGACAAAAGCTGAGAATAGCACTTTTCTTTCTGCTTATCATGGTGGGATCTGCCAGCTTTGACCTTTAGGATGGCAACAGGACACCGCAGCCACCCACATTCTGAACTCTCTAACAGCACATCCAGGGAAGCAGTGATAACAGTAATAGTAACAATAATTATCTCTCACAGAGTGCCTGCAAGCGCCAGATGCTGTTCTAAGTGCCTTTCATGTATTGACTCATTTAATCCTCACGATCAGCCTAGGAAGTAGGTGCCGTCAGAATCACCATTTAAGAGAGGAAGATGTGAGGGGTTAAGGAACTTGCCCGAGGCTGCAGACCTGGCAGTCGGCTCTAGAGCTGTTACTCAGAACCTGCATTCCGTGTTGCCTCAGGAGGAGCATCCCGAGGATAGAATAATCCAACCAGCTGTGGCCCGAATATCCCTCCAACAAACGTGCACAAGTCAGGAAATATACATATATTTTGTGAGACAGGGTCATACTCTGTTGCCCGGGCTAGAGTGTGGTGGCATCAACATAGCTCACTGTAACCTCAAACTCCTGGGCTCAAGCAACCCTCCCACCTCAGCCTGTAGCTGGGACTACAGGTATGTGTCACCATATCCAGCTAATTTTTCTATTTTTTGTAGAGATGGGGTTCTCACTATGGTGCTCAGGCTAGTCTTAAACTTCTGGCCTCAAGCAATTCTCCCATCTTGGCCTCCCAAAGTGCTAGGATTATACGTATCAGCCATGGCACCTAGCCAGATCTTTTTATTTAAAAATTTATTTTTATTTATTTATTTTGTAGAGATGGGGGTGTCTCGCTCTGTTGTCCAGACTCGTCTCAAACTCCTGGCCTCAAGTGATCCTCCCACTTCGGCCTCCCAGTGCTGGGATTGCAGACATGAGCCACTGTACCTGGCCACCTTTAGGTCTTTATTGTTCCTTTCTTTAGTAACATTTTCTCCCTTGTTATACAAGCAAGCAGATCTCTAAAACTTCCCCTGAAAGGAGTTAAGTAAAGCCCCAAATGGGTTAAAAACCAGCAAAGCTTTGATCTATACAGTGAAATATCTCACTGTAGCTCTTGCTCTAAAGGAACAGTTAAAAAGCTTGAGACTTAGATGTTTGCTGAATTTTACTCAAAGCCTGACCAAAGTTGCTGCGAAAAGCTATAGGTTTCAAAGCCACAGGGACACTTCTTAGATGCTGCAAAGCCCTGCTGTGGCCCTGCTCCTTTCTCCTCGGAAATTTCTACGAATTCAGCAAAGGACAGCCCTGAGATAAGAGACTGCTATTAGTAAATAGTGCACATACACGAGTTATTTACCTTCTTTAAGCCCAACTCTCGGGAGGTTTGTGTTAGCTGATCATTTACCAGCCTGCTATAAGTCAATTTCTAAACAGGCAAAGAACAAAGGGCAGCAGAGAGGCTGCCTGAGTCAGAGGAGGAAAGGCAGCCCTTGTACACGGAGGGGCAAGGAGACTAGCTATGCAGTCAACATATGGATATGTACCTTTTAAAATTTGCCACAGGGTTAAAAATACTCTAGCTAAATCATTTGCAAAGAATCAAAATCTTTTCTAGTTTTACTTTCAGTGAACCAGAAGTGACCAAACCCAGGAACACTAAGATTTATCAAGGTATAGACATAACTGAGGGGTCACAGGTAATCTCAACATGCAGGTATTAAGTGGCCTTCTGGATTTGCAAATAATATCTGGTCTATCTTTCTCTGAAATTGATGTGATGCTAAAAACTAGAAATACGGGCTCACTGTCAAGTAAAATATTGCTAGAGAGATCTGCTAGAGCTGCTAACTGCAGAGCTAGAAAAATCTCTTCATATTTACATCACATGTATATAACAACAGAAAAATGACTTCACTAAATATGATTCAAGAGCCATTTGATACAAACTGAAAAGTAGCTTCTATAATCTACAAAGTTTACAAAACATTTATTTCAAAACAACTATCACTCTCTTGAAAAACTAATTATTTTTGCCCCTACCTTGTTCCTAAGCCATTTTAGGAACGATGTAAATATGGTCTAAGTGGACAGAGGCCCACTTGGCCAGGATGCCCCTGTGAAGAAATTGGGGAGACCTTTCCCTGCATGCTAACAGGCTCTTCTTGCCCACCTGGCTTGCTCCTCTTCTTTTAATAAACTCCTGCATACTAAAATTCCCCTGTCAAGGTTCTTTTAAAACCATATTTATGGTTAATGTGACACAAATGACACAGGTCTTTACCTGTATAAAATTACCATAATTTTATTTAAACTCTCTCTACATTCTAATCAACTCTTTCCCCCACCCACAAGAGTAGGCGTAAATATTGTATCAGTAGCATGTTTAAAAAAATCAAATTTGAGGCCAGGCACGGTGGCTCACATATACCTGTAATCCTAGCACTTTGGGAAGCCAATACGGAGGATCACTTGAGCCCAGGAGTTTGAGACCAGTGTGGCCAACATAGCGAGACCCCTTCTTTACAAAAAATAGAAAACTTAGCCAGGTGTGGTGGTGCGCACCTGTAGTCCCAAGTGCTTAGGAAGCTCAGGCAGGAGGATCACTTAAGCCCAGGAGTTTGAAGTCTCAGTGAGTTATGATGACACCACTGTGCTCTATCCCGGGTGACAGAGTAAGACCCGTCTCAAAAACAAAAAAAAAAAAATCAAATCTGAGAATGCTCCTCCAGCAGAGAGGCCTACTCTCAAAATATTGTCCTTGAATATACCGCATATTGTCATTTTTCAAACATTTACTAAGCACCTACGGAGTATATTAATGGTAAGAAACATAAAGATGTAAGACATGAAGGTCAAAATTCGCAACTTAGAAGTCAGGGGAGGTAAGGGTGTGAATACATATGAGGAGAGGCAGCTCCTGGCAAGGGTCCAGCGCCGGGGCAGCTGCACACAGGAGACCGTGAGAGGCCCAAGCCCTGGCAGGGGCTGCCACCCACACTACCCACACGAAAGCGCAGGCCCCCTCAACTGGCATTTGGGCATCTTTGGGGAGCAGGAGGCCCTGTAATGACCAAGAGACTAGAAGGCTTAGGAGGGAGAACCATCCAATTCAGTTTAAGGCCATGACTGTTAAGAACAGAAGACACCCAACAAGAACTAGGATGGTTAGAAAAGTCCCCAACTGCCTCCAAACACAAAGCCTTGGTATTGAATCTGCAGCGATGGAAATACTTCGACACTCAGATAAATGGCCAAGTCCTCTCCAGAGTCAGTTAGGAGTTACCTTGGTGATCAACGTAAGGCTTGAAGGCCTGAAGGATTTTTGGCACAGCCACTCCCATGTCCAGTTCCGTCAGAGTGAGCTCATTCATGAAGTAGGGGAGCTGGAGGGAAGAAGCAAAAATGAGTGAGACATGTGAGTAACCTGCTAGAAACGCTGATGAGTTCAAAGTCAACGTGCTTTCGGAGGGGATGGTGGTCAAGGTTTTGGGTACACATCATTTATTTAACCAAAATGTATTGTGCACATACCAAGTACTAGGATCGTACTCCAGACAGAGCCTGAACAGGTCAGGTGGGTGCCTTGCTCTCGTGGGGTTTATATTGGACAGGCAGAAAGGTAAATAAGTAGACAAATAACCTAATTTCAGAGCATGATTAGTGCTACAAAGAACATGAAGCAGATAATGGGACAGAGGGAGTGTGGGGCTGGGTGGGGGTGGCTATTTTGGCTAAGGAGGTCAGGGAGGGCTTCTCTGAGAGCCATTTAACAGAGATCCGCCTACGGAGAAGGAGCCAGCTGCACTGGCTAGGTTAATAGTACTCAGAGTTGGCTGAAGTACGGGGAAATGGACCTCTTAGACTGCCCATGGGGAGTAAGAAATTGCTACATTTCTCATAGGCAAACTTACTACACATATTAAAATTCTTCAAAAAAATTGCATCCTTTTGATCCCGTGTGGACATTTTCTGTCTAGTCTCCCAGGCTCCACACTCCACCCTCTACCTCGAGCGGCCAGTCTGTGTGAGCTGGTCGATAGCCTCGCTCACCTTCCAGCTTCTGCCTGGGCATGGCCACTGGATACCCCAATGGGCAGGGGATGGGGAGGCACATGAAGAAGAGTGTTGTTGGGCATTTGTCCCCTCCCTCTATTGAAGGCCACAGCTGCCCTGCCCGGGGTTCCCTGCCTTTGCCCCTTCAGGGAGGGTAACAGCTCCCCACTCCTGCCAACCCCAGGGTGCTGCACTCTCCCTCTGGGTTTCTCGCCATCTGCCCACACCTCCATTAAATCTTCCCTTCAGTAAACTCTCCCCTCGGGTTACTCATTTAAGTGCATAATCTGCTTCCTACTGGGACCCTGAATAATACTCACCCCAAACCTATCAGTAGGAAATTATTCTACAGAAAATAACATGAGAGCACTAGTCTCATGCTTAGAAATTCCTACTTCATCTCAAGATTACAGAATTAATCCATCTATATTTCCTCTACCTGGATTTGTGGATGTGTAGGTATTTTTAAAAAAAATCTTCACTCCATTCGTAATTTTAGTGTAAGCTGAATATTAGTGATCCAGTTCAATCTTTTTTCCTGAATGGTTAGAAGTAAGCCAACCCATTTAGTGAGCAGCTGGCCTCTCCCTACAGTCTGTACTGCTAGCTCTCAGCACAACACCAGCTTCCCACTGTTTTCCACCAGGATCAAACCACTTTGATCACTGGAGTTTTATAATATATTTTTAAGTCTGGAAAGTCCCTCTCCTTTCTTTTCTCCCAGAATTTTATTATTTTTGTGAATATTTTTTCAGTTGAACATTAGGATACTTTTATAAAATTGAGAATAAGAGTTTTTTTTTTTTAAATGAAACACACACTAAATATTTCTTGTAAAACAAGGTAGCATTTAGTCCAGCATGGACTTAATACCTAACATGGCTGGATCTCTTCAGCTGTTTCTCTGCAAAGAAACAAACTTTTATGATTCACCAGAGAACTTCATCTCTGATTTTTTGTGGGGGCAGAGGGGTTACATTAAAGAGGTTATAATGTCTGTGATGAACAAAACATGAGAAGAGACAGCATTCAAACGTGCATTTTTGAATTGGTGGTTGCTGTATTTGGGAAACATTTTTCGGAAGTATCAATGTTGTCCGTGGTATTAGCCTCTCTACCAACCTACAGAATGCTCCTCGGCCAAGAATGTAACCAAAATCTTACACATCTACCACAGTCCTTTTTGTCTATTACTATCATTCTGATGCCCAGTGTTTCAGAAGCATGCCAGGTCAGAGAGATCTCCAAGGGCTAGCCAGGGAATAGTGCCACCTCCAAGAGTGTTTTTATGGGAACATGAGTCTGACACAGAGGCCCAGGAGCGAATATAGACAACCGGAACGTAACCGTCCCTCCTCTTCCCCTGTCAAACACCACCCCCCTATTCTACACCCTCTAGTCCCTGCAAAGGCAAAAGAAGGCCTGAGACAGGATCTGAGACAAAGGAGGGGCCTGAAGGGCCTGGGGACACCTGGCAGGAGTGGGTAGGCTCTAACTACCAGTAAGAAGAATGGAGAGCAGAGACCAGAGGGCCTGGTTTCCTACTTATTCACCTATCTACCCAACTCCAAGATTCTAGAACATCTATAACCACACCCCCTCCCCACACTCCCTCCTGGTTCAGATCTCTGCCCTAGAGCAGCCTCCTCCTGTTCAGGTCACTCCTGCTCTTTCCACCCAGAAACTATTTTCTTCCCACCCAAAGTGCACCACAGTGAGACAGGAACCCAAGGGTACATTCTTTACCCTCATGAGTAAACTCAACTGCGGACTGGACCCTCAGGTGTATGGACCCTCTCAGGTGGTGGGTGGTAAGTCAGAAGCTGTGTGCAATCACAGCAGCATTTGCTGACACAGGCACAAGAGGCCATGACCACTGAGGGCCTCAGGGTAGTACCTGAGCAGCTGGCCAAGGGCAAGGTGCACTTGCTGTTGGTGCAGAAACTCAGCTTGTGTCAAGCCTGTCATTGGGCACCAGATGCACACACAGGGCTGCTCTTTCACAACATGAGTCATTATCACACGCAAGGGTGACAATCCGAGACTGCAGAGCAAGGCCAGCAAAGAGTTCTCCGTATATCAGGACTTCAAGGGAAACCAAAAGGTGGGGAGATCTGTGTCACAGGGGGCAGCCTCCTCTAGGCACCACTCCTCTGTCCCCATTCCAGCTCTTGACTGGCTGTTAACCATACCCACGCACTAGGTTTAAGGTTTAGTTCTTTCCAAGGGTATTTGGTTATTTGGTGTTAATAAGAGTTCTTTTAGCAGGGGTGGTAGCAGCTTCGGAATTTGGTAATATCCTTCTGCCTTCCTGTTTATTCTGTTGCCAGGGTCTCCTCTGCTCTGCAGGGCACGTCTTGGGGCAAAAGCTTGGGTGGGGGGTGGAGGGCGTGGAGACACGCTGTCGGGGGCAGTGGAGGGAACACAGTGTCCACCTCTGAACTCTGGCACTGCTGGATCTAGGCCAGCAGTTGGAAAGTTTCTCCATTCTAACCGTTTAGTACTCATGACCTCAAAAGACAAAAAGGAAGCTCAAGTTTATGAACTACAAAAGCCCCCATGACTGGCAAAGGCAGAAAATGAAAATAGAAGACTTTCTTTCAACTTCCTCAGGGAGGAGGGAGGCTCCCTCATCCTACCATGCTCCACCAACAGGCAGAGGCTCTGCGCCGGCAGGGCCGGCGTAAATGTGCCTTGACCTGGGGACTCAAGCCCACAATTGTTTCCAAAAAGGGAAAGAGGCTGAGTAAGCTCTGGGTAGGCTGCTGACAGGTCATCCCCCAACACGCGGGTCATGGCCACTTGCTGACCCCCCATGGAACTGGCTAGTAGAAGCAGGGTCAACGCTCAACCTACCTCAAGAGCACAAACAGGCTGACACCTGTCAACAGAGCACTCCCAAACCCCGCTCCAAATTCTGCCTCATAATCCGCTCTTCTGGCTCAGAAGGCAGCTCCATTCCCAGGGCTGGGGAAGGGATGACACTGGCCTGCAGACGGCAGACAGAGCTTGCCAGAGCTTGACTAAGCCAGAAAAAGCTCTGTTCTCTACTGAAAGGAATGACAGAAATCAAACTGAAGCTCTCCCCTGCCCATATCTTCTCTCTAATTTTACTGTAGCTCACAGTTCCTTAATCTGGAGCCCTCGAACTCTCTGCAACCATGAGCAAAATTTTGTGCACTCTTCTAGGGAAAGGTTGCTGCTTCTCAAAGGTATTTATGATCCAAAAAATTCAGAGCCACTGACCTAAGCCACTGACCATGTAAATATTCAGTGAAGATTTGGGGACCAAAGAGACTCTTCCTTGTCTGGGTCTTCGTTGGGTCCAAAACTTACTTCTACAGAAGTTGAATGAGATTTCTTTGTGGGCAAGTGAGGCATTAATGACAGTCACAGGAACACTCACACAGGCTACACTCACTTCCAAGTGTGCCTGGACATGCACCAGAAGCATTTATTTCTTCAGTGCAGAGAGAGCCCAAAATAAAGCACCATCTGGCCAAAAAGTAAAGGTCAGTCGCAGACACATTTAGAGTCCGGTGCTAACTTTCCCAGCTTCAAGAGGGAGCACGGCTTAGGAAAAAGGTCTTAAGAGAGCTGGTGTTTTCCTCAGTGGGGATGCTATGTGTCCTAGACCACTATGGGGCAGGGTGGGCTCTGGACATAAATTTAAGTTTGTCTCTACCTTAAATATGACAAAATTATACAAATCAGTTACAAGAGCTCACGTTTTCCCAAACCAAATTCTGGATTATCACCTAGAGTGGACAACAAGGGCAACACAAGAAAAAACTAAACAGGAATGCCCACTAAGTCCCCAGATGCAGTTAATCGTAAGATCGAGGTCAGTGATCAAGCTCAGACGTGTTGTGTGAGAAGGACTTACGACCCTCATGTGTTATATGCTTAAGCTAAGTTATTTGCACTTAGGACATAAGGGTACAAAACTCCCAGAACTTAAGAAGTACAGAGAGTTACAAGCCTCTTGTGTGGAAAGCTATACCTTTATTTTGCTGAGTTTCATCTGGATCTTCTTAGACACCAGATCAGACCAGTATTTCTCTCCTAAGAAGTCCCAAAATATTCTTCCAAGTAAGGCATTCACCCAGGCTTCCTGTTCTTCCTCCTCAGAGGGTGGAGCCTCTGGCAACTGGCAAAAGAAAAGGAACAAAATTAGCTAGAAAGCAACTGGAGAATAAGACAGGTGCTTATTTTTATAAAGTCATTGAAGGTCCCGCCCTATAGAAATGGGAGACCACGTGACTTGTACTTCCCTATAAATTACAATCCCCATATTATGTCGGTGAATAGAAAAAGGGAGAAACAAAAGCTGCCATTATAGCCAAAACCTCCTCTTTTGTCTATTTTCTTTTTCAACCAGTCTTCCTATGAACCAGCTACTATTTTATACAACTAGCACAGCCAAACTGCCCTGCCCCCAAATTAGATTGGTATCAATATTCTGCATCAGTGACATATCTGATCAAATGTCTGCCCATCTTCTGTCTGGCTAAGGCCTACACGTGTAATCGTTAAGCCAGTCCTCATCCAGGCAGAACCCCCAGTTTCCTGATGGCCAGGACTCTTAGGTTTAGCCTGATCCTTGTGAGGTCAGCATACCCTTGGGATGCTTAAAAATACTGGTGCCTGGGTCCCACCCCCAGAGACAATAATTTATGTGGCCATCATGGCCATCAGGAGTTTCAAAAGCTCCCTCGGTAATGGATGAACAGGTAAGGTTAAGAGCCACAGGTCTGGATTAGAGAGAGCTGCTCTTAGGGCTCCCACGAAACTTCCACAGCTGTTCTCACTGCTCAGCCCAGTAAAATACCCTGAGCCTCACTCACATTCGATACAATCCATCTGAAGTGTCTGTCGTGGCCAACGTGTGAGGTGGGCGAAGAGCATGCCCACCTCCAATTTCCTCAGCTAATTATCAGACTACGGACTCTGGCCTGGAGGGGTCAGGGACGGAGATAAGAAGGGGACGCAGCAGTAGCACCTCGAGGGGGTGTGAGATTTAAGTGGTGAGAGCAGACAATGGGCTCAGAACTCAGCAAAGCAGCAGCAGTTGTCACTGCCCTTACTACCGCTGTCCACTGACCACGCGCCAGGCCCCGCTCCTTCCCAGCTCGCCTCACTCACATCTCACGATACCCCAGAAAGACAGAAGCTTTACGTCCATTTCAGGGATGAGAGGCCCCTAGTTCAATGGTGTAGCCTGACTCAGACCCTTGTTCTCCCCGTTGACTACCTACTTTGTCCTCCGTGTGTGTGTTGGGGAGGTAACTAGCTCCCTTGTGTGACAAACATTTTCCTACCCTGTCTCTAATCAGACTGTAGCCTTACAGAAATAACAAGCTTTGGAAAGCAAAGATCAAAAGATCTAGAAGTGCAGAAATCTGAATTGTTTGCCCTTTCCTCTCCCTCTGTGGCTTATAAAAATACATCTGTCCTGCCCTCACCGGCTGGCTGCAGCTGTAACACACACGTATGGCCACACACGAGACACTCTCATCATCTCCACGCTTCGTACTTGTGCGTTCATGCCGGTGCTACCTGGGCGGCTGTGACTGTGCCCACATCACAGCTGTGCATCCGGGCCAGTGGCATAGTGCACAGGTCACTTGGCACTCATGCGTTTGACACCTGCAAGTCTGATTGCTCTGAGTACACTCGAGGCCCGCGGCACATGGCTAAGTGTGACTGTCCTGAAGCCTTGTGTTCACCAGTCACGGAGCTTGTGCATGAGCGGAGCGGACTGCCAGCACCGCCTGTCCTCTAGTCTTGCCCCAGCCCGTGCCATCTCTCTCTCTCGCTTTCTCTCTCTCTCTGAGGTCTGGGGGCTCACTTACGTTTCTAAATCACATGTCACCACATGTGATGGGAAATATTTTATGTTCTGGAGTCCTTCAAATTCTCATAAAAAAATTAAACCCTGGTTTAAAAAAGAAGACGCTGGTCATTCCATTTCAGAAGACATGGGTCTGCCTCACCCCTTTCAATGGCCGTGCTTTGCTAGTGCCATAATGTCCTCTGACCTTAACCAATACATTTTCTGCCACCAGGCCCTGAGTGGAAGGGCAGAAGTCTGCATCAGTGAATGCTCAGTCATGCCACAAGTTGTATAGGTCTTTTTGAGTCACTTTTCTCTTTGGCTAAACATCTCCACCCCAGGCCTAACATAACTAGTCCAGCTTTTCTGAGGTCAGTATCTTCAAGTCCCAACCAATGATCTATTTAGACTTTTATGTAAATACTCATCCCAGGACAATGCCCACCAGCCACTCAGCCAGGACTAAGTTGCTGCCCACGTAGGGCACCACGTGCCTTATTTAGATTTGCAGGCTTCATAGGAAAATAGTTTACTTTTTCCCTTCTCAAGAGGGAGCGTCTACCCTTTATTAGCCTTTCTTAACCCTATTCACAGGGAACAGGTTTAGCACAAAATAGCAAGAAAGAAAGGCCATTTCACAATGTACGTCCAAGCCAACGGCATATGATATAAGCACATTACTGAAATAACTGACAAGCAGGTTGTTTTTCCTTTCCAACAGTTCCTTTTTCTAATGCAAGCTTCTCTCCACAGACTCCTTGGAAACAAAGAAAATCCGAGAGCAAAACATTGACAATTCAGCAAAGAAGCTTTATGAACAAAATCTGGATTCAACAGGCTACTAGGAAGAACTCATTTCCAAGGAAAGTCATAAAAAATTAAGAGCTTAAAGAATAAATGTGCATAAATTTCCTAATATTGCCATTTAGCTGCAGGAAGAAATGTGAGGAGGAGATTTCTTTCATCATTTCAACTACATACATACACTACGAAATGGTAACTTTTTAAAGATGGCTTCTATTAGATAAGTTTAGAGAGTTCAAAGGTTCAAGGTGAAGCAGGGCTATCAAAACTGGAGTAGCTCTTGGTATATATTTTATTAAAAACCTCTAAAACTAAAGTAAAATAGTACAGATTTACTTAAGACTGAGGTGTAATACTTCCTATTACAAAAGGCTAGGAGGCAAGCCCAGCCTTTTTGTTACAGAGAGAGCATGGTGCCTCTGCTAAGTTTGGTCACATACAATCTGGTGCCATGAGGGCTCCACGTTGGCCAGCCTGGCCCAGGAGAAGACACAGTGGAGGACCCTTTCCCTGTGTATGTTTCCCCGATTATAAAAATAAATGCACATTCACCACAGAAAACACCCATAAGCTCATTAACTTGCTATAATTATTTAAAACGTTTTTACTATATTTTCTTTCAATCTTTTTTCAATGTTATATATACTTTTAATGATACAGAACGTTTTTAAAAACAAAATTAGATCTGGCTACATAATTTTTTATTCTTTTCTTTATAGCCTTGAGATATAATTTGCAGACCATACATTTCACCAATTTAAAGAGTATAATTCATTAATTGCTATAGAAAACAGTTTTGTAGCTCCTCAGAAAATTTTTATCAATTTATTTTTTTATTTCATTATTATTTTTTTAGAGTCAAGTCTTGCTCTGTTGCCCAGGCGGAATGCAGGGGCACAATCAAGACTCACTGTAAGGCCGGGTGTGGTGGCTCATGCCTGTAATCCTAGCACTCTGGGAGGCCAAGGCGGGCGGATTGTTTGAGCTCAGGAGTTAGAGACCAGCCAGAGAAAGACTGAGACTCCCGTCTCTACTAAAAAAATAGAAAGAAAGTAGCTGAACAACTAAAAAAAAAATTAGCCGGGCATGGTGGCACATGCCTGTAGTCTCAGCTACTCGGGAGGCTGAGGCAGGAGGATCGCTTGAGCCCAGGAGGTTGAAGTTGCTGTCAGATAGGCTGACACCACGGCACTCTAGCCTGGGCAACAGAATGAGACTCTGTCTCAAAAAAAAACAAATAAAATAGAGTATAATTCAGCAGTGGTTAGCATTTCACAGAGTTATGTAGCTATCAGCACAATTTTAGAACATTTTCATTACCCCCAAAGAAACTCTGTTCCTATAGGCAGTCACTCCCCATTCTTCCCCAACTCTACCCATCCCCACCATCCTAGGAAATGACTAGTTTGTCTCCATAAATTTGCCTATTCATTTCATATAAATGGAACCATACAATATGTGTTCTTTTGTAACTGACTTCTTTCACCTAGCATAATGATTTCCAGGTTTGTCCACGTTTATCTAGTGTATCATTCCTTTTATTGGAGAAAAATATCTTATTCTATGCATATACTATACTTTATCCATTCTTCATTTGACAGATATTTGGGTTGTTTTCCACTTTTGGCTATTGTGAATAATGCTACTATAAATATTTGTGTACAAGTTTTTAATGTTAAACATGTGTTTTCATTTCTCTTGGATATGTATCTAGGAGTAGACTTGCTGGATCATATGGTAACTCTATGTTTAACCTGTTGCAAAATTACCAAACTATTTTCCACAGTGGTTGCACCACTTTACATTCCTGATAGGGTTCCAATCTCTCCACATCCTCACTTATACCTGTTATTTTTTGTCTTTTTTATTATGGTCATCCTAGTGGGTGTGAAGTGGATCTCACTGTAGTTTTGGCACATTTTCCTAATGATGTTGAGCATCTTTTCATGTGCTTCCTGGCCATTCATATCTCTTCTTTAGAGAAATGTCTATTCAGATCCTTTGCCCATTTCTTAACTGGGTTATTTACCTCTTCATTCCTGAGTTGTAAGACTCCATTACATATTCTGGGTACCAGACCTTATTAGATAAATGATTTGCAACCATTTTGTCCCACTCTGTGGGTTGTCTTTTCACTCTCTTGATGGTATTGTTTACAGCACAAACATTTTTAGTTTTGATGAAGTCAATTTACATATTTTATCCTTCGGTTGCTTATGTTTTTGGTGTCTTAGCTATGAAGATTTTACCTAAACCAAAGTCACTAAGATTTACTTCTATTTTAAGAGTTTTATAGTTTTTTTTTTGTTTTTTTTTTTGAGACAGAGTCTCACTCTGTTGCCCGGGCTGTAGAGTGCCGTGGCATCAGCCTAGCTCACAGCAACCTCAAACTCCTGGGCTCAAGCAATCCTTCTGCCTCAGCCTCCCGAGTAGCTGGGACTACAGGCACGCGCCACCATGCCCGGCTAATTTTTTACATATATTT
>CAUYRT010005849.1:0-60311 GCA_963574885.1 Lepilemur ruficaudatus
GGGACGGGATGAAGCCTGGGGTCCTGCTGGGTGTCAGGATCACCTAGAAGTGGACACTCAGAGGCGCTGGAAACACTCCCCGGGGGTTCTCCTCTCTGCTTGGCTTCCTTCTGTGAGGACCACTTGGCCCACGTGGCCAGACGCCCCCGGCCTCGCATCTCAACCTTGCCCCCAGCGAGGGGCTGATCCTTGCTGTGCCGGCCCACCGAGAAAAACCCAAGGGACAGACCCTGATTAGTGACACGAGTCACATGCCCATGGTTGGGGGACCAACGTGGCCAAGGACGTGGGTGCCATGGTCGGCTGTGACTCCAGAGTAGCGGGAACCAACTGGGCGGCACCCGCCGTGTGGCGGACACTGTTCCAAATACCCACGTTAACTTGTGATCCTCACAGGACACTGCGGGTGCCCACGAGGGAGGCGCTCTCATCATCAGCCCTGCGCTCGGCGTGAGCGAACCAAGGCACAGAGAGGGTAAGTGACTTGTCCAAGGCCACCCAGATGGTAAACTGTGGGGCTGGGACCAGAATCCTGTTAATGTGGGTCCCAGGTTGTGCTGTCAGCCCCTGTCCCACACCACCTCTCACCGCACGTTGGAGGACGGAGGGGGGAAGTCTGACACCACCAAGATGCATATGGTTCCCGGAAGAAAGGAGGGTCCATGGGCAGACAGAACAAGAGAAATCCGCTACTGATTCCTCAGTCTTAGCATCTGTAAAATGGGGACGACGTTGACTCCCGTGGCTGCAGCGCAGGGGAAATGAGAGGGCGCAGGGAGGGCAGAGTCCCGGGGCAGGGCACAGCGCAAGGGGAGGGGGAGGCGTCACAGTGCGGGCGTCATGGGGCGGTTCTCATTCTGTGCTCTCTCGGCGTGGAGAGTTCCTTTGGAAATTACAGGCGACGTGCTAAAGAGAAACGAGAGAGGAGGCTGTGACAGGGGAACCACGTTTTCCTGCGACCCATTGGAAGGTGGCGGCAAGAACCGGGGAGAAGAGCCCCAGGGAGGAGGGGAGGCGCAGGGGAGCTTTTGGGCCTCCTGGCTGGGCCACTGCCCACTTCTGAGCGCTGCAACCTGGGTGTTGGGTTTTCTGTCTTAATGACGAAACTGGGAGACCTAAGAGGGCACCGAGGGTTCCCCGTGGCCCCACAGTTTGCCACTGCTGGAGCGGCCCAGTGCCCCAGGGTCAAACGCCGATAGCTTTGTTTGAAGGCGGGAAAGTGAAAGTGAGCAGGTGAGAGCCTGGGGCGAGGCCCCCAGCGTCTGGGAGAACGGAGGCTCCGCAGCCCGAGCCACAGGCGCCCTGAGGCCGCTCCGTGGCCGTGCTGAGAGTTGGCACCGTGGCACCTCCCGCGTTTCCAGCCCCAGGGCGTCTGCAGCGAACCCGGGGAAAGGAAACCCGCTGGGAACCGAGTGACGGACACGGGGCGGGGCCTCCGGAGCTGGGCTGTTGGGCCTCTGCGTCCTGTTCCCAGTTTGCTCTCTTTCTGACCCGCGTGTGCACCTGGCTTCGCCCCGTCTGGGCTTCCCACCCACACACCTTTGTAACCCGGAGTCGGATCTTCAGCAGGATCCCACAGCCCCGCCTGCCCCGCTGCGCCAAGCCGGGATTGCTTCCAGAGCCCTGTGCCCAGCCTCGCTCGGCCAGGCGCGCTCAGCCCTGCACCGAGCGCCACCGGCATCTCTGTGCAGGCTTCCCCCGCACGGGAGGCTCCAGACTGCACGCCGGAGGGATAAAAGATATTTGTCATTCTAGTTGTAGAAAGGAAGCGGGGGGAGGAGTTTAATATTCCCGCCAGAATTCTCCCCGTAAGACCAGATTTCTGCTTTTTTTTTTTTTTTAAATGGAGAGTTGGACTCACTCCGCCTAAACAATAACTGACGGAACGGCCGCGTTAATCACTGTTGAAAAGGAGGAGCTGAAATCCACTTTGATGTGGAGTTAACGGACCTCACTCCTGCTCGCATTTCTTCCCCGCAGAGCGCACGGCACCGCCGGCCTCAGCCTCCGACGCTCGCCTGATCTGTGCATTGTTCTCTTCGAACCAGCGGACTCCGAATCAGACGCCCACTTCCTCAGGCTACCTCAGGCAGGGATTGGAAAGACACCAGGGGAGCGGCTCTTGCTTATTTTTAAGTGTGCCACGAGTGACGGAAGAAAAGCGCTCCCTTGGTGCTCATCTCCCCAGCCGCCTGTGGGACGCCCCTGACTACGGCGGCGGAGGCTGGCACGGTGGCAGCTGATCTGAACCGTGACCAGACTGAACGATGCCACCCTCCACGTCGCGGCTTAAGCACACGGGCCTGCACTGCCAGGCTCGGTGCGAACAGCGCACGGCGGCTCTGCCCAGAGCAGCAAGGCTGAGAACGCGCTGGGCTTCCTGGCTGTGAGCACGGATCGAGCAGCTCCCTGGGCCAGGAGCCCCGGGAGGTATCAGGGAAGTGGAGACGGACCAGACTCCGTCCCTGCCCTCCAGGAATCCACAGTCTTAGGTCCAGAAACCTAGCTAGGTAATCCCAACGCAGCTCCGCAGATGCCTCATCGCAGCGCGGGGAGTGCTGGGGTGCTCGAATTCTGCCTTGACGGTCACAGACGCCGTGTCTCCAAGGCTCAGTAGAAGTTCTAAGGTCAGAAGGATGGAGAAGGGACTCAGGAGTCATGGAGACAGCAGAAGGCCAGGGGTCTGAGAGAGCAAGGCACGTTTGGGGGAACAGAGAGTGGTTTTCCTTGGCCGAGGGGAGATTCAAGACGGGGAGGAAGGGAAGGAGCCTAGAGGTCTTGCAAGTCGCATCAAGGGGTTAGATCTGAGGTTTTTTTTGCCCTTATAAAAACAGAGACCTGTCAAAGGATTTCGAGAAGGGAAACACTTAAAGAACATGATCACGTGTGAGTTACAAAACTAGACACGGTATCAGCACAGAGACCAGCTTGGGAATCAGTGGGTACCGAGTGTCCCTGCCCAAGGCCGGGAGAGAAGCTGGGGGCTGAGGTCTGGAGAACGATTGCAGGAAACTCAGAATGGCAACACAACTGGGGACAGGGATGAGGAGTCAGAGTCTAGAAATATACTGGAGAGGTTTGGGAATAGCAGAGGCTCGTTAGAAAACCTGAGTTTAGTGACTGGGTCTACCGCCTACTGGCTGACTGATGTTGGGTAAGACAATCTCTGTAAGATTAAGTTTTCTGGAGTTCTAAAATAGGAATAGTAGCAATAATACCGATTCCAAAGATTGGGGATTGCGTGGTGGCCATGAGCAGGCCCTGCACAGACCGCCGGCGACCAGGAGCTTCGTAGACCGAGGGCCTCGGCTGCGGGGCTCCGACGCCCACTGCTGAGTCTGTGCCCAGGCCACTTCCCGCAGGTCCTGCCGCCAGCGTCTGAGCAAGGACGGGCAAGTGGCCCGTTCGTCGGACACTCAATGCCTTTGACACCTGGCCTGGGCTTGGGCTCCCCAGTTGCCTTGATGAACCTCCGTTAGGTGCCCGGTGCGCAGGAGGATCCCACCCACCTCTCTCCTCCCTCCGCCACCCAGGGGGACTCGCGGCGTGGTCTCCCAGACTCACCTCGCGGGTGAGTTTCCTAATAAAGTCCTTGCACATTTAATCTGTGTCAGCATCTGCCCCACACGGGACACGGACTCACACAGAGTGAGACGGTGACTTGTAACCTTAACTTTTATTTACAGTGACTCAAATATCCACCCATGGATGAATGGATAAACCAAATGCAGCACATCCATAAAACGGAACATTCCTCAGCTGTAAGAAGGAATGACGCACTGAGAGGTGCCACAGCGCGGAGGAACCTTGAAATCACGAGAAGGACTTTACTGCCACGAAGACCTTAGACGTCAGGCAGGAAGCGCCAGTGACAACTCATCACATACCGCGTGAGTCCGTTTATACGAGACGTTCAGACTGGCAAACCCACGGGGACAGAGCGTGGGCTGGCGGTTCCCAGGGGCTGAGGTTTGTGGGCAGGAAAGGGGAGCAACTGCCTTACGGGATTGGAAGTTTCCTGGGAAGTTGACTTCAGGTCAGGACCTGGGCAGTGGCGGTGGTTGTGCCACACTGCAAATGTGCCACATACCACGGATCTGTGTATCTGAAGACGGTTAAATGACAAATTTTATGTTATGTTTACGATAAAAATCGTTATCAGGCATTAGGGACATGATTCTGCGCCAGCGCGCCCGCCCACCTCCCAGGGTTCCCCGAACCTCTCCTGCGCGTTTCTCCTGCCACCGACCCGCTGAACCCCCTCTGCTAAATTTCCAGATCTACCGGACACTGCCCAACGCTTCTCTTACCTAGGTGCTCTGCTGCCTCTGATGTTGTCAACCCCTTCGTCTTTCTTGAAATTGCCTGTCCTCCTGCGCGACACCCTCCGCTCCTGCGTCCGCCCTTTTCCCATCTGTCCCTTGGAAGACGGGTCTGTCGACGGCCTTCGTCTTTCTCAGTCCATTTTCAAAAAAGCGCGATGCGACCTAACGCTCGCGCCCAAGCTCCCGGCCTGAGGAGTCCCGGCCTCGTCCCGGGCCCCCCACCCCGGCGGTGCGGGACGGACGCACTCGGGTCTCTCTCTGGGTTTCCTGTCGCAGGCAACGTCACCGCCAAACACCCAGCTCTGAGGCCGGAAGCCCCGGGTTTCCCTGTTGGCTCCGCCCTCCCGGTCGGCGCCCGGATCTCATTGGTCCGAGGTCCTGTCCCTGTTCCCGCTGCGCGTCCCGCCCGTCCACACCCCTGCAACCGCCTTCCTCGCCAGCCCATCAGCACCAGCCGCCTCGCCGGGCTTCCTGCCTCCTTCTCAGAGCTGAAATAACTTGTCTAAAAGGGAATCCGCCTGTGTAACTCCCCGGCCCAACCTACTCCCGTACGGCCTCGTCTTAACCGATTACATCTGCAGTGACCCAATTTCCAGGTGCTAGGAGTTAGGATTGCAACTTACGAATTCTGGGAGGGCACAATCGGCCCGTACACGGACGAGAGATGGGTAGGTCAGAGGCTCACCTGACTGATGGCTAGAAGGGGCAGCCGCACCTTGGAAATGGGGGAGATTCCTCTTCTCCCTTCTGAAGCAATTCAAATCGAAGAGCAGACATGAGAGACCAGATTTGTAGCTGAACCCCAAACTCCTAACCCTGTCAATTCTGATGTCATCCTAATTTCGTTTAACTCCCCAAGTCCTGTTTAATCTCAGAATCCAGTTGCCGATTCACCAGGCTCCTATTCAAATTGTTATACGGCCAGTCAGGGAGCAGAGGCGAATTCTCATCTGTAACAACCAGCCACACTAAAAAGCCTTTTACGGATGGGATTATTTCATTATTTGACTCTGAGTAGTAAGACTAGCTGGAAGAAACTGGGGGGACTGGTGCTGTCGTGAAGGGTTAAAAATAACAAGTAACTTCTAGAATAGCGACTCTGCAGTGGGTCTGCTAGGGATGCTAAGAAGAAATACCCAGGTTTCTCTCTCCACGCCCCGCTGGTCCCTCTCCCTTGTCGCTCACCTTCAGTGAGTATGAACAACTTCCACTCACACCATCTTGATGCAGGGCTCGACCTTGGCTCTATCGACAGTTTGGGCTGAATGATCATCAATTCTTTGTCGCGGGTGTGGTCCTGAACAGCGGAGGGTGTTTAGCGGCATCCCTGGCCTCTGCCCAGGAGATGCCAGTAGTGTCTCCAGACATCACCAATGTCCCCTGGAGGGCAGAGTCATTCCCAGTTGACAACTGCTGTCATAAAGGATGCAAGAGCACTTTGTAACTCTAGAATGCCGTGCAGATGTGTGGAATTATCTCATTTATGATTTCCAACAGCTGAGTGGTTTGCAGATGGGGAATTAGGGAGAGCTGTTTAAATCAGTCAGCCCCAGCCTTTTTGGCACCAGGGACTGTTTTCACGGAAGACAGTTTTTCCATGGACCGGGGGGAGGGGGGTGGTTTGGGGATGATTCCAGCACATTACATTTATTTTGCACTTTATTTCCATTAAGTTGTAATATATAATGAGATAATTACACAACTCACCATAGGTTGGGGACCCCTGGCTTAAACAGCCTGCTTCAGATCACACTGCAGATCTGTCTCAGCCCAGTGCTCTTGAGATGACACTGCAACCACAAGCTTCTGTTCCCACAGATTTTAGTCATTCTCTGGATAGGACCGGGTTTTGTCCCCGAGTCACCGGCAGAGGACATCTCTGAGGGCTAGCTGTGCTACTTATTCCTGGGCTTGATAAGACATGAAGCCCACGCTGGCTTTTCACCTGAATGCTGCTGGCAGTGAGCTCACACCCCTGCACGCAGCTCTCATCAGGCAATCACTCTCACGGCGAGGGCGCTTGCTTGCAAAGGAGACATGTGCAGATCTTTCCTGGCGAGCGGTTTATTTTGGGTTAAGTTCTCTTTGCGGAGGCATGCATAGCTACTGAGGGTTGGAACCCTGTGTTTAAATGGCATAAAATGCAATCTGTGAATGAGGCCCCTCCCCCATCCCCCACCCCCAGCCACGCCTTCTCCATGGACGCAAGGACTGATCCCATTCTGCCACCGACTGCGGGAGGCTTAGTTAATCTGATTAAGTGAAGCCAGTGCCTCCTGATTTCCTAGTCCTGCTCTCCCTTCTCCATCAAGAAATGGCTTTAATGGCCCAACAAAGGGCTCGGCCTGGTGCACCATGAATTGAGATAATGTCCCACATTGGGTTAACCGAATTCTCCTGCCAGCAGAGCTGATGCCATCTGCCCATTTATTGACAGCCTTGTCAGCAAAAATCTGGAGTCTGAGGCTTGGCAGGCAGCCAGCCTCTCTCCACCGTCTCTCCAGCGTCTCAGTAACAGATGTTGTGCCTCATGCCTGGCGCTGCTGTTGGCAAATCGCTACACGCTCACGTTATCCGTCAGGGCGTGGAGGGAGGGCAGGAAGGGATACGAGTTTTCCAGGAAGGAATTTATATTCCTTTCCAGGTTCTCTGTTTGCAGATTTAAAAAAAAAAAAAATGAAATTGACTTTAAAAATGTGAAATAAGCAGTTTATTGTTCAACGGTGAAAAAGAAACATCCAAACCAGGTAACTATTCCAGGTGCCAAGTCTCAAGTGACGCAGGTGACGCGGCGGTGAGCGCTTGCCGCGGTCCATCCGCTCAGATCTCCCTGGCCTTGGAAGATGCCTTTCCCCCGAGCTGCGACACAAAGCAGCTGGGCGGGGAGGATTCTTTTCACAAATGACACCTCACTGGTAGTGCGTTCCTACCCCCGGGCAGGGCAGTCAGTTGGGGTGTTGTTAAGAGTGAGGCGTGATTCAGGGAAGACACAATGTGTATGTCCTCGATAGAAGGCATTTTTCTGGCCGTACTTTTACTTTTAAAGGAGGAAACAGGAAAAAAGAGATAATTTTCAAGAGATGAACTACAGCCTCTGCATGGGGCTTGGCACACACGTCCCGACCGGCCATTCCGGGCAGGCTGTCTCTCTTTGGAGAGCCTTGCGAAGGCGGTTTTCTCGCAGGAGTTTCCCCCTTAGGTGTAGGGCTGTCTGTCACCCATCGGATCACGTGGGCTCCGTGTCTGTCCATTCAGCCACAACAGAGGGAGTCTTGGGCCAGGATTGCAAAACAGCACAGAAGGAACTACGCCACACGGACATCCAGGAAGGGGGCCCGGTCACCTGGGGAGTTTGGGGAAAGACAAGTGGCCCTGGCGGGGGCCTCCGCAGCTCCCCGAGCCCAGGAGAAGCGTGTCGAGGGTGTTTCCTTGCTGAGTGCCCCTCCCTGTGCACACTGAGAAGGCAAAGCTCCTGGACGGGAACCAGAGAATTCACCCAGTCGCGGAGAGCACCGCTCCCTCCGCACAGGGAACGGATCTGTCCAACGCTATCCAGGAAGCAGCTTGGCACCGGGCGGCGCCGGGAGGCCCGGGCTACTCCTGGACGTGCAAGCTGCTCTCCTGTGCACGGTGCCACCCAAGACAAATGTCACTGCTTCTTAATGGGCTGGTCTCAAGCATAAATAAGTCAATAAAAGCTTCGTGCAAATGAGTGCAAACTACCTGGGGTCGTAAGCCCTCAAACTGATTGGAGAACGCACCATTGACATTTTGGGTTCTAGCGCTGAAGCTGGAGCTCTGCTAACCACCGCTTCCCGCGTTTGTACTGTGCTTCACGGTTTCAGCGTTTCTTTTGTCCGCGTTTTCATATCCAGCAGGTGGCTTTCCTCCTGGCCGACGTCTAGGCGCGGCCGGCCGTTCTAGCACATCAGGTTAGGATGATGGCAGGGCTCTGTGTCCTCCCGTGAGTGTAGGGTCTAGGAGCACGGTGGCTGCAGGGGTGAGGCTGTCACAGACCGCACTGCACGGCCGGCGCTGGTGATCAGGAGACGCGGCCCTGTGAGGTCACAGCGTGGTGCCCCTTGTACTGCGCAGATGAGGACCTGGCTCCTGGCCCGCACGGCTGCAGGACAGCATCGCCCTGTGTCCAACCCCACACTGGGGCCCCCAGGACGCCAGAGAGGAGGCCCTGAAGGACGGATAGGAGGAGGTCGTTCACTCTAATGGAACCAGCAGCCCTGGGCGGCTGTTTCCACAGAGCGGGGATGGGCGTCTCGGCCTGACCAGGAGGCTCAGGGCCCCACTCACACCCCTTTAATCTGCCTCCCGCATGCCCACGGGCCCCAGGTGAGTGGTGGAATCTACGAGGGCGCCTTTGCTGCAGGTAGAGCGAGCAGACGCTGGCTGGGCTAGGAGCTGGGCCAGGGCAGCCTCCTCCCTCCAGCCCTCAAGAATTTTGGGGAAGGGCTTCCAGGACGACAGGCAGTGCGGTGTCCAGGCCTGCGTGTCCTTACCTTTCCCCGCTGGCAAGCCGGACAGCATGGTTTCTGCCGCCCCCGCCACCGCAGCCTCTGTGCCCGCCAGTGCCCTCTCTCCCGAGCCCCTGGTGGCTACTGGGTGCCCGCCTCTCCTCTGCATGGGCCAGGCTGCGAAGACAGAGACAAAGGCCGCTTGGAGCCTGTGTGCACACACGGGCGCCAAGAACAAGGGCTGAGGTTTTATCAGTGTCTCTCGGATGCCGGGCGGCCTCCACTCCGGGAGCCTGGCCTGGCACTGCCAACGCTGATGCCGGGAGGCCGCTGGGCTGCGGGAAGTGCAGTCGTGCGAAGCTGCCGGCCTGTGGGTGCGGGAGGTGCTGCCTGCACCCAGGCGCAGCCGCAGCCTTCCTCCCTGCTCTGCCTCCTGGCTCTGGCTCCGTCCCCAGCTGACCCACCGGCTGGTTGCTACGAAGCTGCGGGGCTGCAGAGGACTGGGAGGGGCGTGGGGTCACAGCCTGCGCTTGGCCGGCTGCTGCAAGTCAGAGCTGCAGGTGCGGAGCGACCAGCAGTTCATTCTTTGTTCAGCGCCCAGCCGGGCTCCACAGCAGCCGCTCATTTTTCTGCGCCTTAACACCTGCTCGGAGGAGCAGGGGCTGCCGGGCAGGCGGCCAACGCCCCCCCTCTCCTCTGCTTCCCTCCTGTTCCCTTCGCCTGAGCAGGACGGGCGGGGCCGTGCCACCTCACCGCTGCTGGAGGAAAGGGACAACCCCTGCCCATGAACCCGGGACCCTCTCTTCGTCCTTGGTGTTGAGCTTGTCGCCAACTGGTTCCCTGCAGGGAACATGGTCCCACCCACACCCCAAACCCGTGATCTCCGGGGACCTGGCATTTAAAGCTAATGAGTGAAACAGCCCAGGTGCAAAACGATTTGGAGCCGAGGGGACTTTGGTGACTGTTCCACTGAAAGGGGCACTGCTAGCGTTGTCCATCTTTTAGGTTTTCAAGAAAAGCCAGAAGTTTCAATTTTCACGTAAAATCTTTTTAATTTTTACATATGGGCAAGAAATCTGTATTTTAAAGTGCTATGTCGGCCAAGCAGACCACCTCTGCAGGGCACACGGGGCCCCAGGACTGCCAGTGTGTCAATTCGGCCCTAATGTGTGAGGATGACGCCGTCAACCCCATCCTGGACCTGGCTGTGTTTTTCCCGCTGACTCTGTCCTGTTGATTCCTTCTGGAGGGTTCTGAGCTCCTCTGAGGGTTCCGTTCGGTTTTTGTCCCAGGTGGAGTGGAGGCGGGTGGAGCGCTGAGGTCTCCCGGCACAGCAGTAACCAGGAAGGAACTAACTTGTGAATAAAGAACCTGTCCCAGGTCCGCGTTGCCAGGATTCAACCTTGGATCTAAGTGTACCAGTTTTTCACGCTGTGTAACAACTTACCGCAAAATTGGAGGCTTAAAACAACAAATTTATTGTTGCGTATCGGGGGTTCGTGACGTCCCATAAAGATAGGGTCCCCTGGCAGACTGTGTTGCAAGAGATGAGAGAAACAGAGACACAGACACAGAAACAGTATTTAAGAAAGCGGGAGGTCAGGGGGCCACCAGCACTCGGGTGCCAAGGTGGCGGTGACTGAACCCCGCACTTGCTTCTCATTCTCTTTGCCGTGCTGCAAAACACAACGATCTCATGCGAAAAAATCACGGGATACGATGACCAAAGGTCTCGGGGCTCCCCCCAAAATCACAAGGTGTCCTAGCTAATTTCCTTTTCCTTTCTAGAAGTGAAAAACACACGATTCTTCAGTAGGCACAGCCCTTTTGATCAAGGTAAACTGATTTTATCCCAAGCACATGCTATGTACACGGGTATCAATCTTTAACTTCAGTAGCTGCGGCCCATTTGATCACGGAACAAAGAAACTACACGCTTCCCACCGGGAGACGGGTTCTACATGAGCTGAGGCCTGGTTGAGAGCAAGGGAGAGAAGGAGCTTGGCCCAGTGTTCTAACAATGGGAGCCTTGAGACCCTTCTCCCGGGCTGACATACTGCAACCTACCTCTACAGCCATGGAAGTTGTCATGTCAGGCCGCCCGTGGCTTCTCACGCAGCCTGAGACCCCGCAGGCTCTGAGGCTGGAGCGTGCTTTGCTGTGTCCCAGGTCTCTGACCTGTGTCCGCCAACTAGGCGGCTAACACCTGCCCTTATTTCAGGCCTCTGCTCAGGCGATTCCTTCACCTCCAGTGATTCCTTCACCTCGTCCCCTCTCACAGCCTCGGACTTGGCACCCTAAGCCCAGAGGTCTCAATCCCATCAGTCGGGCAGCTTCTGTGGGCGAGGAGTGCGGCACGGGTCCGCTGAGCCTGCAGGTCCAGGTTTCACCGTGTCTTGGCCAGGGCTGTGTTCTCATCTGAGGCCGGGGATTCCCTTGCAAGCTCACGCGGGTTATGGGCCACACTCGTTTCCTCGTGGCTGCGGGACTGAGGTCCGTGGCCCCTGGGAGACAGGGCTGTGTCCTGCCGCGTGGTCCTGTCCGCAGCATGGCGGTGCCCTTCTCGAGGCCAGCAGGTGTGCGCTCTCGCTTCCACTCGCCCGCTTCTTTTAAAGGCCCACCTGGTTAGGGCAGGCCCACCTAGCGTCATCTCCTTTTGATTAACGTGAATTCTTAATAACTTAATTATATCTGAAAAGCCCTTTGACTCTTTCCACATAACATAACCAGACCACCACGGTGAAATCCCTCACGTTCATCGTCCCACCCACCCTGGAGGGGAGGGGATGGGAATCTTCAGGGCCATGTCAGAATTCTGCCTACCATGCTAGAAAAAACTCCTCTTCTTGGTGATTTTTAATTATCCGTTAAATTAAGGCTATGCTATTTGGGGTTTTTTTACACCAACTTTTTAAATCTAAAATGCTACGGACTGATCTCAAAGGGTGCCTCTGATTATAATAACTATGATATCTCCCACTGGAAGAGCCACAGAGATGAGATGGGGATCTCGGGTTAATTCTGAAACAAAGCTGATGTCTCACTCGATAATTTACATTTTTTTGAGTTTTTGGCCAGATGAAGTACAAGGGAAGTTCGCAGACGCCCAGGCATGGGAACATCACCTGGGTTGGCATGGATCCAGGTCATTGGACTTGCTTTTTCACTAACAGCGATTGGGCTGGATTATAAACTTGATTGCTTCTGGGGCAGTGTTGGTTTAATGGCAGGGAAAGCTTCCCAGGAGAATGTTGGGGAACCATCCTAAAGGTTGAGGCTCTCTCATTGTGCATCTTGCCCTCTGGAAAGGAGCGATGGAGGCTTCAGGCACCAGATCTCTCGTCCCGACCCTGCTTTTTGGCTTCAGCTCTCTCCCCTGCCCTTCCCTTCTCTCCAGTTACTCTGAGGGAGGGACATACTTCCACTCCAGCAAGACCTTTTCTCTTGACTGCTCATGACATCGTCAGATCGTGAGGACGTCCAGTCGGGAGGGCGCAGGGGGTACTGTCGGCCTCCAGGGAAGAAAGGACACCCCATGTCAGCATCCTCAGGTGTTCTCCAAGCCGTGGGCTCACATGCGCTCAAGAACAGTCAATCTGTCAGCAACCAGGTTTCTCCCCCAAAATACAGAAGCTCGTTTCTTAAGAATTAGGCAAGTTTGGGGTTGTTGCTCTCTGCTGTTTAGCAGCAGAAGGAGCAAAAGCCTTGCTTAAGTCTTTTGCCAATTTCTGTGGAATACTGGTCTTTCAATACTCCTGTTCCTGAAGGGAAGCGCTGAGGTTTTAGAAAAGCCCATCACTCTAATCCCCAAACTGGCATGAAGACAGTTAATGGTAGGGAAGAAAACGAGTTTGGGAATCTTTGAGAAGTGCTTGCTAACTAAATTTAAACACACACACACACATCTTTTTTGGGATCTTGAAAAATATAAAACTGGCTGTTCTTTACTTCCACGGTATTTGTCTGTAACTTCTCCAGAGTTTCTCGGGAATTACATGTCATTTTTATAGAACAAACCACGTAATGGGCTCTTTCATGTTGATCAGGACAATATCCCAGGGTAAAAAAAAACAAGTGAAGCTGAAAACACAAAGCAAAAATCAACCACAAATACAGCAACAAAGCAAAACCCTCTAATTGCTGCTGAACTCTCATCTTGTCATCTGTCCCGAGGAGCCTCAGACCTGGTGCCATGATTGCGACTGGCAGAAGATCTTTGCTGAGACGCTTTTGACATGGATGAAGTCAGAGGGTACGAGTACGTGGGCTGAATCTTCTCCAGGCACAAGTTAATTTGTAGTTTCACTGTGTTCCCTCTAACACATTTTGCATGAAGTCTCAACATTTTAAGGGTATAAGGGATACACTTAATCAGTTGGAGCATTATCATTTAGGGGAGAGGCACTGGCTCCTGGTGGACCGAGCACTGGACAACAGGTTGGCAAAATTCCTTCCTGGTTTTAGGCACATCACCAACTCGCTGCAATGCTGCAGGCTTCACCCTGAACAATCCCTGGCCTCATTTTCCACATCTGCAAAAGGAAGGGAGCTGGGTTTGATCATCAACTTTCAAACTTCACTTCTTAGTACCTTAGGGTTCTATGGAGGTGACCGAAGGCCCACAGGAGGGGAAGAAGGAGAGGGATCAGTGGCTTATGATATTTTAGTCCAGCAAGTGCTCTACCCCTCTTTCCACAGCAGGGGTTCATTTGCCCACGCCCCTGATGCTGGGCATGGCCATGTGATTTGCTCTGCACAGTGGCATTTGTGTGGAAGTGACAGTATGCCAGTTCTGAGCAGAGGCTTTAAGAGTTATCTCATGTTTCCACTTTAACCTCTTGCACTCCTGCTCCCTGGTGTGAGAACATCAAGTCCTAGGTAAGATCTCCTCCTTCAGCCTGGTCCTACAATGGGAACGAATGTGGAGCAGATCTGAACCTATTCCCTAAGCTGGGATAGAGCCAGAGCAGCCATACACAGACCTATGAAACATTTGTGGTTGCAGCCAGTAAAACTTTGGGGTTGTTTGTTACACAGCATTATTACCACAAAAGCTGACTGATACAGGGCCCAAACGGGCCACCTCTAGGTCTGCTTTACTTGACCTTCAACCAGTGTAGCTATGCTCTTTACTGTTCTAGATACCAGCTTCTCTGTAAGGCTTCATATGAATGAAATAATTCTGAGGCTAAACACCCAGACAAAACATCAGTTGCATTAGATTACTTTTTTCCTAAGAGTTTTTATTGACTTGTGATTTTAATATTTTGTCATTTTTAACATACACATGTCTAATCATGCTTATTTTTCATTTCTACTGTTGAAAATAAGTAATAAAATAAAATAAAATAAAGACTTCAGCAAATTAAGATAATTATAATTTTAAATAAAAAGTATCTCTAGTATTTTATATTCTTATTTTTATTATTAATCTCCAGAAAGTAAATTGACAAAGCCATTTAGACATCATTTCAGCTAGGTATTCCATGATAGATAATGGTTTTAAATACTTCTAGCTCTGATATTTTAAAAGGCAGCAAATTGTTATTTGGTCGAGAGGGGGTTTTCCATGGGTGTGAGGAACAGAACAGGGCTGGTCACATGCTGGCCATGAACTCTGACCACAAAGGAGGCACTTCCCAGACTTGGCAATCACGTGACGTGGCCAAAGCCTGGCTTTAATGCTGGGCCACCTCCCCCCACCCCACCGGCCCCCAGTCCTCAGCAGACCCTGTGAGCAGAAAGCTGTGAGCTTTCTACCCATCATTTCCCCTCGAAAGGGAACTGCTCTGTGTCCGGTTGAATCGGGGTCCTGGAAGACCACCAACAATCCGATCTAGGGAATAAATTGAGGCCCAGGTGTTAAGGGGACGGCAGGTTCGGGTGTTACCTTTCCCAGGAATTTAACCTCCTTAGAATGTTACATTGTCTTAGTCCAAAGGAGTGAATAGTGCCACCACTATTGTTCCAGATCCCTCCACTAGTGTTCCAGATCCCTCAGGGAGCCTGCTAAGGAGCTCTGATTCAATTTTTGTACCAATTTAAAGACCAGAAGGGGAGAGCCTGCTCCTCCGTGAGCAGCACTGGTCTCGGTAGCTGGTCTCAGCCAATGCCTGTCCTCCTCCTCCTCCCCTGGGCCTTGGGAGACCCTCCCTCCAGAGAACGTGGTCCATCCGCGGCTTTTGCCTGCGATATTCAAGCTCCTCGACCATTGATCTCCTCGAAAATGACCTCAGTTTCTTCCTCGGTGAAACGAACATGTTGAATTAATTTTCTTCTTCTCTGTTTCCTTCCGTGCCTCTCTTGAGCTTATTCTTTTTATAAAGCCTATACTTATATTATTTTAATTATGAGCCATTTTGAATATATACACACACATACATGCAAAGAATTATTTAATAGATCCCATGCATCCATCACTTAAGTTGAACAGATGTTGATTTATTTGTTCCTATGTGTTCTGGGTCTTTTATATTGAAGCCACAAACCAATTTTGAAAATGTTAAAATATGAGAAAATGAGCCTCTTAAAATCAAGGAACTATGACAAGTTAAGGAGGAAATAAAATGTACATTCTTAATAAGCAATTATGAAAAGATAACATGACACATGGAAACCCAAGGAAGAGTGCCAACTCTATAACCTGAAGGAAACACCCCTAAGTGCTGTGAGTCTTTACCAAGACACAGAGAAAATAAACTCCAGGAACGCGAAAGCACGAGGAAGCCTCCATGGGAAAGATAATAGAATAATGAATGGAGATAAAATTAGAAATAAACCAATCAGGAAAAAGACAGCACATGTTCTAGGAAGAGGTTGTATGAAATAGAATTAGCTCCTCCAGAGTATCAGAAAATACGGACATCTGCCTAGCTGGGAAGCAAACCTGACTTCGATACCAACTCCCAAGAAAGAGAGCCCCAGAGGAAACCTACGGCTGAGCAAGTTCATAATGCGCATATATACTCAGTGTGGCTTTACTGAATTCAGAACACGTTACAGAACACTGTGACCTTGCAGCGATAAATCCACAAGTGGAAGCTAGATTATTAGGAAATCTATTAATAAACATATAAGAATAGGTAATATAAGAAAAACAATCCTTGCAAGACATTGTCAAAGTGTATCTGGCATCACGTGGGTGAACCTAGAGGGACATGATGCTAAGTGAGACAGACCAGTCACAAAAGATAAATGCCGTGTGATTCCACTTGTGAGAGTATTCAGAGTAGCGAAAATCACAGAGACACAGAGTAGAACGGTGGTTGCCAGGGACACGGGGGACGGGAAAATGAGTAATTGTCTAACGCGTCCAGAGCTTCAGTTTTGCAAGATAAAAAGAGCTCTGGAGATTGGCCGCACGGCAGGGTGGATGGATAATACTTACCGCTACTGAACTGCACACTTAAAAATGGTACAGTTAGCAAAGTTTATGTTATGCGTATTTTAGCATAATTTTGAAAATCAGAAAGATAAACCAGCTGCCAGTTTTTATTTAAACTAAAAAAAGCATTTAACATCAATTTCTGACCCAAATCTACATAAAATCCAAGAATTTCTTAAGTACCGTTAATTTTCTTTTCCTAGAGGTCCTAATAAATCTGCTGTGGAAATAGTAGTTTGTCTTACATTTGATGGTTTCCCAGAAATCAGAAAAAAAAGTGGTGATACGTTTAAGATTTTTCTTTTAAGAATTGATAGCAGATTTACTTTTTTTTGGTCTAAATTTTTTACTGACAGCATCTATTTATTGCTTTTCATCAAAAAATGGGATAGCTGTTGTTTCTGCTTCTTAAATATATTCGAATTTATTTTTTGACCAAAACAAAACCTTTAAGCATCCTTCTGTGTTGTCTGCTTTAAAAATGTTGATTTCTATTTCTATCCATTAACTATACTTTAGTAATTGTATCGTTTAAATTCTTCCTACCTCTGTTTTGTTTGTTTATTTTTGCCTACTCGTTCCCATAAACTGAAATTGGTGCATTTAAGTACCAATAATTACTTTCTATTTTTTCTTTTTCTTCTAATAGTTTTCCAATTTGTAACCAATATTGCTGTCGTAAAAATGTTTAGCACTGTTATTTCTTGAGCGTGAATCTTGTCTTTCCCAACCGGAGATGCCCCTCTTTCGCAGGGTGTTGGGGGGGTGGGCAAGACGAAGGGGGCTTTCAGACCGTTGCATGGAACTGTCCGGATTGCATGGAACTGTCAGTGCTGTGGCCTGCAGAGCCCCTTCTGCCACCGCAAGAGAAGACCAGTGGGGAGAGTCACTTGTGTCTGAGACAGATTATTCCTTACCTGACTGTGTGCGCCCCACCCAGATTTATTTTCCTAACCCAGATCTCCTGCCCATGTAAGTGGGCACCTTGCCTCTTTAAGGCAGGGGGAGCACCGGGAAAGAGACGTGACACGACCACGGCACGCACCTGACGTGGAGGTGAGGGCAGGCAGACATGGAGAACTGTCCTCAGCACACAGGTGAGTGACATCGATCAGAGACCGAGGTCCTCCCTTGGCCGGGCTGTGCCCACGTGCTCCCGACTGCAACCTCGCTGGCCTTAAGCATCCGGCTGGAGCCCCCTGACAGCAAACCATGAAGTGTGGGCTCACTCAACCTTCTCCGTGATCTCTGGGCAAAGAGCAGTCAGAGGTAGATCTTTCCTTTCATTCCCCAAGAATAAACCAACAGTTAAAAACAGGTTGTGGATGTGAAAGGAACCTGCAGTGTCCAGTTCGGGATGGCGAGAGGGTCTAATCCCTATTCCCTGATCCTTCCATCTTACTGTCAGAATCACCAAAGGAGTATGAAGAGTGGAAAATCTACGCAGAAGTTGGAGAATAAGAAAGAGCGTCACAAAAACTTTACAGACGCTTTGGTACTTTCTCCAACCCTGCAAGAAACGCCAACCAGACAATGGTGCGAAAGGCACGAAGTGGACGACGGCCCCTCAGAACAGAGAGATCGATCCCCCTGAAGCCTGAGCGGCAGGGCCTTGGGGTGGGGGCCACGGAGCAGTCAGTGAGGCAAGGCCGATGCCACCAGTGGCCGTGGGGCGTGGGCTCACGATGGCAAACACGGCTACTGACCACGGTGCTCCCTTCTGGACACCAAGGGGTCATGGGGAGGGCAAGATAAAGGGAGGGCAACGCCACCGTGCGAGGAGGGGCGATGCCACCAGGCATTCCAGGCCCCCATTCCAGAAACACTAACAAGTGGCCCAGCGCCGAGGTCTGGTCTCCGCTATGCCACACAAACAGGGCCCCGCTCGCTCCTCCTTCTGGGCCTGTGTCTCCTTCCGATAAACAAGATTTGCTCTTCAAAGTGCCATGTTTCTATTTTTAAGGTTATTTGTCTTTGCAATTTGGGAAACAGAGTTCTTTCATTTTTGACCCCAGATATCCTTTCCATGTTTATTCATTTTGTTTTCTTCAATTTCAATCTCCTGATCTTTGTTGAGAGCCAAGTGGCTTTTTATTTGTATGGAAATAAATGATCCTTTTACCCATGGAAACATTAGTCATCCTGCCTCCTCACTTGAAAACTTCCTTCTCTTGAGAGGGTGCCAGGATCGAGGGCGCACTCCCCCACGGCCCCAGGGATCGCTGTCGGGGCTGCTTTCCTAGTCATCATTTTCTTAAATTGAAGCCTGATGCTTCGCAGCCGCGATCCTGAGCAAGACGGAGGCCTGGCGGGCGGCTCACCCCGTCGCGCCGCCTTTGCAGAGATGTCGTTTACGGCAGCACCAGACGCACCGCGCGCGATGGACGGGTTCCACCCTCCAGCGGGAGCCGGGAGAAGCGGAGGCGAGCTGCCCTTCGGTGAATACTAACAGCTCTGCTCGGAAGCATGGGCCAAGGAATGACAGTCAAGCGCTTGTCTTCACTGAAACCCCCAATCACGTAGAACTGGAACAGCCACTCTTGTTTTTAAGTGGGCACATTCATCTCCCAACGAATGACAGGAGAAGCTGTCAAGGCTTTAGGGAGAGAGAGTGACACACTCCTGAGTTTCTTTGTCCCTTGAGAGCCGGATTAAGGAGCAGACCCGTCCCGCCGGTTCCCCGGGCACAGGTCTGCGAGGGGCCCTAAACACCAGCACCGCGGCCCCGGTGTGTCGCCACGTGCCAGCCTAGAGTCACTTCCCGTCCTGTGTAGGTGGCACTGAGGCTTGCCTCCAGCCACGGAATGCGGTGAAAGTGGCGAGGTGTCACTCCCGCCATCGCCCCACGGGTGTGCGCGTGTGCGAGAGAGGCTGTCTCCACCGCCAGCTGTGCACCTGCCCGCTCCCACGCTGGGAGGTCGTCTGCGGTCAAGCCACGTGGCAAGGAGAGAGAGACCCGTGGCTGACAGAGAACAAGGAAGCAGCGGCCTCGGTCCTCCAGCCGTGCGATGAGGAGTCCTGCTAACAACCCGAGGCAGCTCGAAGGGATCTTTCCTCCGTCCAGCCCGCCCTGGCTGACTCCTGGATTGTCACCCGGGGGACCCTGAAATAGAGAATCGGTTCAGCTGTGTCCGGATTTCCAACCTGCAGGAACCTTCGAGATGATAAACACGTGCTGTTTTGAGCTTCTGAGTTTGCGGCAATTTGTTACGCAGCGACAGAAAACTGACGCGATTCTGAACATGTGGAAGAGAAAACTGCAACTACCCGAGTCCGCCCGGGCGAGCGACAGCGCGGCGAGCACCTGCGGCACGGGCTGCGTGGGTCGGGGCAGACTCTTCCGCAGCGAGTTCACTCACTGTCTTGTCGCAGAGCAGCCTCAGCCGCCGGGGCTCTCGCTGTGCTGAGCCGTCTGCACCACTCTGCGGTCAGCACCGAGTCGCTAAGACAGCAGGGAGGCCTGCGCGTTGCCCGCCAGTCACAGGCTCCCCCACCTTCCCCCACAGTGCTCAGGCTCCAGATGAACATGTGCAAAGCAGATATTCAAAGAATGCCATTTCTGGGCCAGGCTCACACCTATAATCCTAACACTTCGGGAGGCCAAGGCTGGAGGATCGCTTGAGGGCAGGAGTTGGAGGCTGCAGTGAGCTATGATGATGCCACTGCAATGCAGCCCAGGTACCAGAGCAAAAGCCTGTCCCCCGCCCCTCCAAAAAAAGAATATTATTTCTGAAGAGTGAAAATGTATCAGTCTCCCTGGGCCCCACGTGTTCTGGGCTGGCCTCATGGCTATCACTGAGGTCACAGGGCACACTCAGGAAAACACCTGAAGTTGAGAACGGAGGACTCAGGAGAGGCCACCCAGTTCAAGTTGGGGTCTCCCTCTCCAGTGGGTGGAGGAAAGCTCACATCTCCAAGGGGAGGCCTTCCAGTCTATTCCAAGATTAGGTCTCTGGGAACCCCTGTGTTATTTCTCTAACGGGGCCTTGCCTATGTACTGACTTTTCCTCCTGGGGGTCTGAGAAGGTGCTAAGCTGTTTTTTTTTGTTGTTGTTGTTGTCTTCAGAATACAGGAGTGGTTTGGTTGTAAGGTGCTGAGGCCGATTGGTTTTCATGAAGGTGCAGAGCAGTCTCTTTCTCCAAAAGGCACTGAGGCGTGCACAGTATTTCCAACAGCCACCTTCTCTTCGCCTGTCTAGGGGAGGCAGAGGCCAATGTGACATTGTAGGTACCGTTTCCAAAAGCAGCTTCTTCTCACCAACCTGGAATTCTTATCACGTTCATTTTTAGTGTTTTATTTTAAATTGCAGCAGTAATGCACACTTGCAATGACATAATTCATAATGTGTTCCAGTCCCCGTTCGTACTCTCCACTCTGGATGAGTCCCGCTGCCGCATCCGGAGGCAGGTAGCCACTATTGACGTTCAGTGTGTGTGCCCATGTGTGTACCTGTGCGTACGCACACTCAGGGAGAGGCTTTGTTTGTAGAATTGAAGCCATCCGTTATATTTATGACTCTGCAACTTCTTAATCACTTAACGAGACGTCTCAGATGTCCCATTGCCAATTCTCATTCTGTCTAACAGTTGCAGGGTACTCCACTTTAACAGTGTATCCAGCTGGACACAGTGGCTCATGCCTGTAGTCATCCCAGTATTTTGGGAGGCCAAAGTAGGAGGATCATTTGAGACCAGGAGTTCAATGTAAGCCTGGGCAATGTAGCGAGACCCTGTCTCTACAAAAAATAAAAAAAATTACCAGGGCATGGTGGCACATGCTTGTAGTCCCAGCTACCCAGCTGAGGCAGGAGATCGCTTGAGCCCAGGAGTTTGAGGCTGCAGTGAGCTATCATCAGGCCACTGAACTCCAGCCTGGGTGACAGAGTGAGACCCTGTCTCTAAAAGAAAAAAAGAAAAGTATCAATATTTACTTAATAATGTCTTTTTTACTGGACATTTAGTTTTTTTTCCAATTTTCCTTTAATACAGAAATGGAGAATATCTATATTTTTATATATATATTTTGAGACAGGGTCTTGCTCTGTCTCCCAGGCTAGAGTGCAGTGGCATCATCATAGCTCACAACAACCTCAAACTGCTGGGCTTAAGCGATCCTCCTGCCTCAGCTTCTCAAGTAGCTGGGACTACAGGCCCGTGCCACCATGCCTGGCTAATTTTTGTAATTTTAGTAGAGACGGGGTCTTACTCTGGCTCAGGGGGTCTCAAACTCGGGCCTCAAGGGATCCTCCTGCCTCAGCCTCCAAGAGTGTTAGGATTACAGGCGTGAGCCACTGCACCCGGCCGAGAATCTTTGTATTTTTTTATGGACAAATTCAAATATTTCTTTAGGATGGAGTCCTTAGTTGAATTGTTGTGTCCATAGGGTATACATATTTTAAATTTTGACAGATAACTGATAATCGCCTTCCGTGGAGACTGTACTAACAGTCATGTGCTGTGAAATGATGTTTTGGTCAACAACAGACTGCATCTAGGACAGTGGTCTCATGAGGTTATAATGCTGTATTTCTCCTGGGCCTTTTCTGTGTTTAGACATGTTTAGGTACATAAATGCCGTCACAGTTGTCTGCAGTACAGGGACAGCAACGTGCCTGGGCGCGGCAGGCGATACCACGCGCCCAGGTCGGCCGCGGGCCGCGCCGTCTAGGCTCGTGTGATGTTTGTACAGTGACGACGTTGCCTAAGGACCTGGTTCTCAGAGCACGTCCCCGTCATCAAGCGGCACATGACTGCACACACACGCACAGTACGAAGGTTCGCATTTCCCCACGTGCTCGACGACTCCGGGTAGTCCAAATCTCTCTCGGTTTGGACGAGAAGGGTGAAAACTGAGATCAGCAAGCTGGCTTCTGCATCCCTGGCCTTCCTTCCTCGGGTTTCTCAACCGTGTGGCGAACTTTCTGTTCCTTCTCTCTCTATCTTCATGTGAAAGAGGTCATGTATCATTCTTGTGTGGAAATTTATATTTAAATTCTGTCACTGGATTTCCTAATTCTGAGTCACTCTCATATTCTGGGGGATGCAATGTTCCTTCAATTTGCAATTTGATTGGGTAACATTTTATTTAGAATATTCATAGGCACAGATGAAGTTGTTTACAATCTTCCTTTTTTAGTTATTCTTGTCTGGCTTTGTTATAAGGGTTTTGCTAGGCCAGTAAACTAAATTGGAGATTTTTCCAATTTTTTTATGCTCTGAAATATACAATATTACTTAGATGTTTTCTGTTCATAGAAAGTTTTATAGAACTTGCTGGTGAAACTCTTTGACCTGTGTTCCTTTAGGGCACAGAATTTGAAATGAGGGTGAAGCTTTTATCCTCCAATTACGGATAAAGACAGTTAAAAATATGAAATTAAATGGACACTTTGGCAACCCCTGGACATAGCCCAGCGCACAAACGTGCGAATCACAGCCCATCAGCAAGCAGCATGTGATATGCCTCCCGTTCGGATCAGTCGGAGGAACTGGGGAGGAGACGTCACGACAGTCAGTGGGTGGAGGGAGGGGCAGCTGCACCGGCCGACCACGGCTCTCTGAACTCGGGAAGCTCTTTCCACCGCAGACACGCCGCGGCAGCTCTGGTCGGCTGGGCGCTGCGCAGCTGAACTTCGCAGGATCGATTTGGGATTTTTAAGCAGGGCTGACGGTGTCATGAAAATAAGTTCTCTTCCTGGAGGACTAGCCAAGGGAGGTGTCATTCTGCCTTGCAAATATGCAAAGGGTTGCACACAGGATCTGGTTCAGGATAGGTGTTCAGTAAAAGTTGGTTTTCTTCTCCCAGACTTATAAGAAGTGTTCATTTCATCTGAATAGATTCGCTTCTCTTCTTCATACAAGGGAAGGTAGCAGGGAGTGGAGGTATTTAACTTAGTAGCTGGGAATACTCCAGCTGTGTGGACTTCGGTTGCAATCAGAATTCCACAGTCTCAACTAAATCTGGATGTAAAAAAATAAAATTATTTTGTAACTGCACATCAAATCCAGTCAGCCAAACCCCAACCTTAGAGCAGACTGGATTTCCAGTTGGCCTCCGTATCGACCCGAAACGCTTTTCCTTAGGATTTGGCGATTTAGAATCCCAGGATGTGAGGGGGTGGGGCAAGCAACCCCAACCCAGAATTTTCAAAAACAATGAATGAATCAACCTTTTACTAGCACAAATGTCAGCTTTGGCACCAAGTGCAGAGCAATTCTCATTACATCACACGTAGATCATTCCATGCATTTTTTCCATGATTTGGCACAATTCACTAGTTCTAATATAAAGCAAGCCTTATGCTTCACTTTAATTCAATAACCTGAAGACCATCGCTTTAAGGATGGCTGGGTTAAAATTAGCACACGCAGACTGGGGTTTCAAGATGCCAGACGTCTGTTGAACGTAAACATATTTCAGATGGATTTACTGTATCTAGATGTTGATATCACATGGAGATGGACGTGCTGGGATCAGAGTCCACGGGTGATGGCTACAGATGGCTGCAGGTAAACGTGGCGTCTACCAGCTTCCCACTGGGAATTACACACGCGTGTCAGACAGCTCTAGTTGTGAGTCCAGTTTCCACTCTTCCTTTCTTCCTCACTAACAGAAGGCCAGTCTCGTTCAGAGTGCTGATGTACGGAGGTAAAATACTCGCTTGCCCAGTCTGCATGGAAGCCAGGGGTGGCTACATGGCAGGGTTCCAGATAATCAGACACAGGCAGACGTCTGCTGAGGATTTCTGGAAAATGTTTTTGTTTTCCTCTTTTCTTTTTCATTTTGTTTCTGTTTTCCTTGCCTCCATTTCAGTTTATTTTCCGGCCTGGAACACAGTATGAAGGCTGGGGTTGCAGCAGCCCTCTTTTGACTATGAGGCAGCAGCGGGAGCCACGTGCTACAGATGGCGCAGTGGCAGGAGGGACAGCGCCTGGGACATTGACTGCCTGCGTGGAATTACTTACTATGTGAGAAAAATAAACCATTATTGGTTTGAGCCGCTATAGTTCAGTTACTACTATCTGCAGTTGAACACAATTCAGATTGACATTACATGGACAGTTTTTCCTTTTCTTAATTGATAATGGTTGTCTCCCCATTTTGCCTCTTTTGCGGGGAAGATCTGGGTCCATCTGAAGAACAGAGACAGGAAGTGCTGACACTTACTTTCCCCATTCTGAGCTCACAGTTTCTTTCGGAGCTCACGTTCCCTGTCTGCGCGTGCAACTTCCCTGTAATCAGTGGAAAGGCAGGCGTAGGCGACTCTGGGTCCCCCGTTGTAGGTTTTTGCATGAAAGTTACACCGTGTGCACAGACACACCGCGGAAACTCGGGGTTCCCGGAGACACCCGAGGATCCCCTCTCACGGTGCAACGGCTTCCATCTCCACGAAGAGGAGCCTGCAGACTCAGGACCGTCCAGGACTCACTCACGGCACGTCCGCTGTTCTCAGAGCCCCCGGCACAGCAGCCCACTCAACAGAGCGGGTGTCGGGCGCGCGCAGGTGAGAAGAGGCTCGCGCCGTCGGCTGTCAGAGCTGCGCCCCTGGCTTTGCTGGAGGTTCAGTCTCCCTGATGGAGGAGCGTGTCCTGTCCAGTGTGTCGGGCGCGCTGGCCCCGACACAGAGGTCCAAACAAGTTCATCTTCTATTGATATAACTGAGGCTGGAGTTAATGACCATCTTGTGACCAGAGTAGACCTTGGTCACTTAGGGCCATGTTTCTGTTCAACGTTGTCTCTGGGAGAGTTAGAGTAATAAGCTGTTTCTTGTTTTCTAAATGATTTTTTTTAACTGCAAAAGCAACAAAGAGCATTGTAATTCGGCAAACCCCGAGATCACAACACACCTCCCCTTCTAACCCTGCTGCCTCAAACGCCAGCAACTCGCCGTTCTCCCGGGAGGAGTGTCAAGGTCCCTCACTTCCATTCTTTCTCCTTCTGCAATTGCACGTGAGTCCTTCATGGCCTGTTAATGTCCCTGTCCATACGGGGTGTGGAGGGACAAGGAGGAAAGAACGTGACCCAAAGAGTCAAACCTGCTTCTTGGTCCAAGAGTTGGGAAAAGAATTGCAGGAAATACTATAACTGGATCACTGTGATTCATGGTCCGCCGCACCCTCCCATCTCATCCATTTCCATGGAAAATAAAAAATTGTTTACAAAAGCAAATTTGAGGGATAGGAGGAATGTTGACAACGTTAGTCATTGATGTGCCTTAACCATGTGGCTTTAATAGAACCACTGTGACAAAAACCTTCAAATACTTTATCATGGAGAAAAAAACCTGCACTAACAAAAATAGTTTTGTTTTGATGAGTGGTGTTAAAATATTTAGAGAAAGGGAAAAATGTTGGAGCCCACAGAATTTCTGGCTGAAACCAAGAGTTTCAGGTGGAAGGGCAAGGGGGTGAGCTAACGTCACCTCCTCCGAAGAAATGGCCATGCGTCCCTGTCTGGGTGAACCTCTGGGAGGTGGGAGAGCAGGACATGAGCCAGAGGCACCTTGGGCCAAGCCTGCTACGCCTTTTGCAGAGGGCACTGGAAAGAGTATAAAACTGAGTTCTAAAGGGGCGAAAGATTGTGCTGGAGATAAAATTGTTGAGGATAGCCTCGGTGACTCGGTGAGCGTCACCAAGACAAGCTGAGCCTACAGGCTGGGGTGGGTGGGCCAAGGCCGGCAGCTTGCAGGGAGGGTGCGTCTGGGTGCGCAGGTCTCGTGCTCAGGGAGGCGGAGAGAGCACAGACGAACGCATTCGGGGCCAAACGCAAGAAACAGACCTGGCGAGAGACACAAACAGAGCCGATGTGTGAGATCAAGTACGAGAAAAAGAAACAAGGTTAGATTACACCAGGAGCCAGCAAATGTCTTCTACAAAGGGCCGGAGAGCACATGTTTATGCTCTGGCCGCCGTAAGGCCTCAGCCACAGCTGCTCGGCTCAGACCTCATGGCACAAAAGCAGCCATAGACAAATGGGCCTCGCCAATAAAACTTTACTCGTGGAACTGTAACTTAAATTTCACACAATTTTCAAGTGTCATAAAATAATCTTTTTTTCTCAATTACTTAACAACATATTCTTAGCTCGTAGGCTGCACGGAGCGAGGCAGCGGGCCAGGGCTGCGGTCCGCCTGCTCTGCGGTAAACAAATGCAAACGGGGCTGGGGGGACGGGAGGGAGGGGCCGGGGAGTGGGTGCAGAGGGCGCGTCAAGATTTTGGCTAAGATGAGGAGATTCTCGGGGACCCCCCACCCCGGTGCCAACGGGCCTCCCCCAAGCCCAGGCAGGAGTCGGTGTGCCGACTGAGTGCGTCGTGTTTGGGTAGCAGTGAGTCCTGGTGGCTGGAATATGTGTGGCACTTTGGTCCTTTAACAGAAATGTCTCTCCTCATAAGCACAGAATAGAACGAAAATGTTTGACTTTTGTTTTAAAAGAAGGAGCTACCTCAAGCAGAAACGAATGTTTCGCTGGTGTTGCTCCTACTCGCTCAGTTTTCAGTACGTGGAGGGAGACGCCACCGCCAGCTACGCCACCGCTGTAGGCGCCACCGCTCCCTGGGCTGCCGCCAAGAGCGCAGTTCCTTGGGAGAGTCTTTTTTTAAAATATGTACTTTATTTTTATTTCCGCATATTATGGGGGTACAAATGTTTAGGTTACTTATGTTGCCCTTCCCCCCCCCCGCCACCCGAGTCAGAGCTTCAAGCGTGTCCATCCCCCAGACGGTGCGCACTGCACTCATTATGTATGCATATACCCATCCCCGCCTCCCCTCCCATCTGCCCCACTCCGATAAATGTTATTCCTATATGTGCACTTGGGTGTTGGTCAGTGAAACCAGTTTGCTGGTGAGTACATGTGGTGGTTGTTTATCCATTCCTGGGACACTTCACTTAGTAGAATGGGCTCCAGCTCCACCCAGGATAATACAAGAGGTGCTATATCACCGTTGCTTCTTATAGCTGAATAGTACTCCGTGGTATACATATACCACATTTTATTAATCCACTCATGTACTGACGGGCTCTTGGGTTGTTTCCACATCTTTGCAATAAGCATTAGCCCTGACATCCACACCTTCATCTAGTGGCGTTAGATCTCCAGGGAGAAGATGCTGTTCAGAGCCTTTATTCTTTCCTTCAGAGCAGGCGTGTGCCAAACTGCAGACGTCCCCGTGGCAACCGCCACGCTCGCCCTCCAAGGAGCATCTCTGACAACTCTTCTCCCTGGGAGCTGGTGCTTCCCACGCAGACGAGGCACTGAGATAATTGAAGTTGATTGAAAATGAGTCCTATTGCCAATTAGCTAATTGGGGAGCCTCCTTGACTTAGCTCATCAAGGTGGCCTCTGCCTCTTTGTCATTTCACTGTCTCCATTTCCGTGGGACGTTGCGCGGGACAGAGGACAGGCTCAGCTAACATCGGCTAGTTGAGTGAATGACCGAATGAGTGGTCAAGTCACGCCGGTCGGTGGGAAATAGAGAGGCGTCGTGAAAGAGGGGGTATTTCTGGCAGCTGGGCTGTAGGTATCTCTGCTGCTAGAGTTATGAGCAGTGGCGCAGGCAAGTAGCTGGCGTGCACATTTCCTGGCTAGTGTGCCCTGGTTTTTTCCCTTCCAGTCAGGAGCTCTGGGTTTGTAGAAGTGGATGCTGACCGTTTGCCGGCAACTGCACGGCTGCGGTTATCACCGGAGCCAGTTCTTGCCCACGATGTGCTTTGCTGAGTGTCCACTTTGAAACGAGCACTGGCAGGAAGGGAGTCGAGGATGTTTTCATGGTTATGCGACGTGCTTGAGAATGCTTGCGGGCGTGACCAGGTCGTCAGGAACGAAGTGCTGTGACAACCGGGGAATCGTGGTGCTTTCTTCACCTCCTAACCCAAGATCAGCACCGAGAAAAGCAGGAAGACGTGAGGTTCAGCCCGATGTGGTGAGGAGGAGCCACCGCACTTGGTTCATTGGTTTGTGTCGTTTTTATAAACACCCGGTGTGAAGCCAATAAGACTGCTCTCTCCGGTTTCTGTCTGAACAGGAGAACTAGGAGACAGATAAAAGCCAGGAGTCTCAGGTGGAATGAACAGGGAGGAAGTAAGCTGAAGTCACAAAGGGAATGGTCACACTTGGGTCACACGTGTTTGGATGTCACAATCTTTACCTTGTGGCCCTGGCCGAAGGCTTCCACAGGGTGCCCTTCTTGGGGCAGAGCAGGGTCTGGACTCCGGGGCAGGTGGAGCGAGCATCTGTGCATGGGTTCGGCACAGGCAGCTTCCCTGGCTCCGGCACGCGGGGGCCCAGGCGGGCCGGCACATTTCTTTGTTCAGTCGTCACGGGAGGAGTAATAATCCACATATGGCCGCTGAAATCTGCTTCCCCTGTCTGGCTTGAGCTCGGTCGGGATTTTTCAGATTGGCACTTGGGCAACTGCTTTTCCACTGTGGAAGCGCCAGAGCACTGGGGATCAGCTCGGAATCCTGCCTTGGCCGCGGCTCCCAGAGTCACCGCGCCGTGATTGCAGGGCGGGGGGGGCGGTGCAGGCGGTTTGTGCGGCCGCGGCCGTTCTTTTACAAGCTTGTGCAGAAGGCTAGGAAAATTTTATTTTGCATTTTTATGGGCAACGTGAAGAATGCTTTGTAAATATCTTGAAACTGAAAGAAAACTAACCCCAACTGAAAACACACACACGCACACGCAACTCTAAGAAAGCTTATTCTTGTTAATCACAAACATCAGGAATCCAGCAATCAAGCAATTTCCTGGCAAGAAACACCACAAGGCTAGTCTCGAAGGGTTTTACAAATGTTGACCAGCTCGTGAACCGCAGCCCGCACCAAACCTGCACGGAGGCCGGGCGTGCCAGGTTCAGTGCTCTCGGGGCTGCTTTGCTCTGCAAGGGAACCTGGGAACAAACAGCCATAGGGCAACTGGGGTCTGAACAGAAAGTGGAGACATGTGGGAGATGTTGCTGGAAAGAAACCAACATTTGATAAACGTTAATAGAGACTCCACGGATATTTGACTTCTCTGTCAGCCGACCTGGAATAGGTGAGGTGACCTCGTGCTGGGCTCACGACCAAGTACAAAAGACCAACGCAAGAAACCGAACTCGGTGGGTGCGGCAACCAGGGAGACCTCAAGAACGCCGCGTTGACGTGACGTTCACCAGCACGGAGCAGACAGCCCGGCCAGGGTAGGTTTTCCTGGGTCAGCATTTAAAATTCACAAGGTGCTGCGCAGCCACCGAGTCACAACAGTGAGCCAGCACCTGTCCCGGACCCTCTGCGTCAGAACCGGCAGGGCCTCGCAGGCCCCTCCTTCCATTCCTTCCGGGGCAGATTTCCTCTCCTTTTAAAAAGCAGCATCACGCCCGTCTCCAGCTGTGACCGAGGACTGTCGGGGCGGGATGCTCATCACCGAAGAAGCCTTCGGTCAGTTCTCAGTCCTACAACCTCCTTTTCTAAAGCCCAGCTATGATTTTCACCGTTTCCCTTGTTCACCTTCCAAGCCTCACAAAGCCACTCAGATTCCTCACCCCCAGGGCAGCCCTGATTGTCAAAGGCAGCTCTCGGCGGCCTCTAACTGTTGAATAGAAAACATTCGATGAAATCGCCAGAGAAGCCCAAACATCAGTGATGCTAACAGCTGTGATCGTAAGTCGAGCCACTTTCCAGTTCTGGGACAGACCCTAGGCCAGTAATTGTGTCACCAGCAAGTAGTGACGGTTTGTCTCCTCTTTTCCCATATTCGCACCTGATTTCACTGGGTTACTGCGCTGGGCAACCCGTCAGCACGCCTGTCCTGTCCCCAACGCCACGTGCGCTTGGCCGCTTTGCGGCACCTTCACGGCTTCTGTCCTGGCCTAGGCCCTGCGTGGGCTTCCTGCGGCTTCCCCGACACAGTCCTGCAGACGGGCGACTAAATCGGACGTTCATGTTTTCGCAGCCGTGGGGGCTGGAAGCCCGAATCGCGGCGTGGGCAGGGTGGTCCCGCTGTGAGGGAGGACCCGCGCCGCCTGTCCTCCGAGTCCGCGCTCCGTCCTCTCTGCGTGCACATCCCCAGACTTCCTCCTGTCGTAAGGTCGCCGGTCACACTGAGTCAGCACCCACTCTCTCAACCTTGTTCTGGCTCAATTACCTCTCTGGAGACCTACTGACAAACACGGCCACCTTCTGAGGTCCTGGAGGCGAGGACTTGGCCGTGTGAATTTGGGAGGACATGCGATCCGGCCACAGCAGCCCCTCCTCTCCCACCTGCAGACGCTCAGCCGCCCTGCACGGGGGCCCTGCACCCACTTTGCGTCCCTCAATCCAGTCTCCAAATTGGGGATGGTGTTGTGTCATTCCTCCGCTTAGTCTCTCAACAGCTGTCTCACACACTTAGGACCCAAACTCTCGTAAGCCGCACAGGCCGCTGACCGTCTGCTCCCGCCTCACCGTGACCGATTCCGCCAGCACCTCCCTGCTCACTGAGCTCCGGCCACGCTCGTCTCCTGACTGTGGCGCTGCGACCCCTGTCTGGCCTTTGCGCCTTTGCTTACACCTTTTCCGCTGCCTGAAACACTCCCTGCTCCTCCCCTCCCATAGCCAGGCCCTTCTAATTCTTAGGTCTCAGCTTAAATGTTTCTCAGCGAACACTCTCTGACCTTCCTGTCTGAAGAGAGTCTCCCCTCTTCTTTATCCGCCTTCTGTTTGTTTTCATCACAGTCTTTGGAATAACCTGCAGTCATTTTGTGTTTTGTCTTCCTCTGAGGCTCGCTTACTGGGGAACGTCCTGGGGCTTCCACATTGCACCGTGCACGGCGGCACTGAGGCAGCGTTGCGTGAATTGTTAGATATTTAATACCGCGTTGAACGCTAATGATACGGCCGTCTAAGCTCGTTCTTAACTCTAGCAGGGATGCACCTAGCGTTCTACCATATGATTGTACTTTACATATAATGTTTATTTTAGGTTCCCGGTAGAGATCTTAAATACACTCTTCAGGTTCCCTGACCGACGTCCTTGTTTCTTTCTGAGGAAACTCTGATTTTGTTTGGGTGAACCGTGCTCTTCCGTAAGACCCTGTTTCCTCCCAGGAAGTGACGGTGACCTCCCTCCCACTGCCAGTGGCTTGTCCAAGAACGAGCTTCCGATGAAATTCTGGCTAAGAAGACAAAGCTTTTTAGGGAAGTTTCCCTGTTTTAAAAGGAGCCTGCAGGGGGAAATAACCCCTTCTCCAGGGCGCACTGCTGTTTTGCAGAGCAGAGCTATGACTGTGAGGTAGGCTGGCAGCACCGCGGGTGCAGAGTGGAAACACGGAGAGAAACTGTGTCCTTGACGACTGCGGGTTACTTTGATTAACTATCTCTGGAAGCACTGACGACTTCTTTCTCATGGTTTAAGGCTGACGAGCAGGAAATTTCTAATATTTACAGCTAAAACATATGTTTTTTTGCAATGTTGCTTATCGGGTTATTAAAGTTTTCTTTTATGTCTAGCTTACTAGTTTTTCCTTCTTGTAGGAACAGGTTCAAATACTTCTCTTCATCATCCTGAGACGGAAGCGTCACTTTTCTCCTCTAACCTGTTCACGCAGTAAATGCCTTGAAGACGTTTCCTAGAGTTGAAACTTGGCCTTCCCAGGATGAACCAGGCTAGACTGTGAAGCAGTGTTCATTTAATACTTGACTAGACTCAGACACAGACCTACCAGAATTTTGTGTATTTTATCTCTTTAAAAAAAAAACTGGGATTTTTGTTTATATTGCATTAATGTGTAACTTCATCCCGTCTTCTGGAAACACTAACTTTGACTACCTTCCCAGATGCACCGGTCTCCTGATGGGCCTTCTCCTCACCGGATACGTCTCTGCAGCCTCCGTGCTGGCTCCTCCGCCTCCTCCCAGCTGGACGTAGCGTTTCCCGGGGCTGTGTCTGCAGACCCTTCCCTCCCGCTCGCGAACCCCGGCGCCCTCAGCAGAGTCTGCGTGCCCAGCGGTTCTGCAGGACGGGTCTGGATCCGACGGGCTTGGAACAAGATCCCGGTTCCGCCACTGGACAGCTGCGTGGCCACGGAAGCCAAAATTTGTCTGTGTCTCTGTTTTCTGAACAAACAGTAACTGTACCTACCTCAAGGAACTCTGGGGAGGGTGCATCTCTCCAGCACCTCAGTGGTCTCCAGCACGCCGCAGGCTCAGCGGGTACTGGGCACGGCACAATCCATGGACACCTTTTTTTCTGTAACTCGTGAACGCAGTGCCGTCATTTCTCAAACGCTTACAACTTCAGTCTTACTAGTAGCGTCATATGCCTGTGATCATGAAGGCTGGGAAAGAAAAGGTCATCAATAATAGAACGGAAAACAGAGTATACATTTTAATTTAAAGGGCAAAAATCACAGAATCCAGAGTTACCTGATTAAACCTATGGACGATGAGTAACAAACATACAAGAAGGCAGAAGGAGTAAAATTGAGAAGCTCGTTTATTGCATCACGTATGAGCAGGGTGAATTCTTTAAATAAAAATGGAAATAGAAAAGAAAAATTAATAACAACATATTGACGTCTTAATTTATGAAAATTAGCCTTTTGTGTTTGGAAATTCAAAGGCTAACTCCAGTGCCCCAAAGGCGGGGAGAAAAGGGTAATAAAATATACATTTAGAATGAAGGAAAAAAGTTACAGATTACGATTTTTAAAATATAGCTATATATTGTTTTAAGAAACATATTTAATACAAAGTTGTCAAGAAAGCTTGGGTACAGTGCCTCACACCTGTAATCCCAGCACTTTGGGAGGCTGAAGGGGGAGGATCGCTTGCTACGAGGAGTTTGAGGTTGCAGTGAGCTAGCTGGGGCAGCAGAGCAAGACCCTATCTCAAAAAACATTTTTTTTAAAACAATACTTGAATCAAAGACAAATTAAAGGAGAAATTATAAACTATCTTAACATAGTAAAGCAAATGGGATGCAGTCACCAGTATGTTTCAAGGGGAAGAAACTGCTTTAAACATTTGTGTTATTAAACTACAAAGATTAATGCAAAAGAACTAAGGATGCATCACAAGACATTAATAAAAAGCTAAATGAAAGAAAACGAAAAGTGGGGATTAATAAAGATACAATCTGATACTATTAAAAGAAAACAGGATAATAGATTTTAAGAAGTCTCCTTGAAAAGAATGTTGTGAGCTGGATCGAGGGAAAAAGAAAGAGAAAAGACAGACGAGATAAGGAATTTTTTAGAAAGATAAGTGTTCGTAGAAGCATCATTCACAGTAACCAAAAGGCAGAAACAACCAAACGTTCATCAACGGCTGAATAGATAAAGAAACTGTGGTGTAAATAACACAGTGGAATATTAAGCAGCCTTAAAAAGGAAGAAAACTCTGATACATGCTACAACATGGATGAACTTTCAGGACATCATGCTAAGCGAAACAGCCATTCACAGAGAGACATATACTGTATCATTCCGCCTATACCAGCTACCTCAAATCATCAAATTTGTAGAGGCAGAAAGCATAACAGAAAGTTGGTTGACAAAGGCAGGAAGAGGAGGAAATGCGCTTTTGTTTAATGGGTACACAGTTTCGGTTTTGCAAGAGGAAAAGCTCTCTGGAGACCGAGGGTGGATGTGGTTAGGAACACTGAGCCACACACTTAAAAATGGTTAAGATGGTAAATGTCATGTATTTTATCTCAATTAAAAATAAATAATACTTTTTTAAAAAGACATAAGAACCCAGGAACAAGGGAATTTGGGGAGAATACCATTCATATATTCAACTTGTTAACAAATTTAAAACCTGGAGGAAATAGTTGATTTCCCAGCAAAGTAAGTCCAGTAACCTGAACTCCAAAAGGAGCATGAAACACCAAGTATCATATGAGATATCGACAAATTAATTAAATGTTTGCCATTTTAAAAAACCACACGACTGTGTGGGTTCACAGCTGAATCTTACCATACCTTTATCTAAACCAATCACTCCATGTTATTTAAACTGTCCCTGACCATAGACCAGCACTTCGCAATTTTGGTGGCAGATGGTAATCACCTGTGAAGCTTAACGAATACTGATGCCTGGGTCCTACCTTCAGAGATTTCTATAAAGGAATCAGAAGTATGGCCTGCGCATTAGGATTTTTTTAAAAAATTCTCTATGTGATGTTGACATACCGCTAACATTAAGAATCACAGTTATCCGAACGCTTTCAACACCAAAACCTGACTTTAAAAACAGAACAAAAAGAGAAAACCATAGACCACTCTTACTTATGGCTATAGTTGCATAAATTCAAATCAAATATTTTTAAACAAAATTTTGTAAGCTATCAAAATAATAATGCAATACGATAAAGCAAAGTTAATTATAGGATGCAAGGGCAATTCAATATCAGAAAATGTACCCACGTAACTCATTACATCACTAACTTTAAAAAGAAAACCCCTATAATCATATTAAACTCTAAAAGGATATTTGACGAAATTTATTAGGTTCCTTCATTCCTCAATAAAATTCTAAGTGAAATAGAAATAGATGGAAATTATTTCAATATAATAAAGACCGTTTACCCAAAACCAATATCAAATGTTCTCTAAATGGTAAAAAATTAAAGTAACTTTGGTTATAACCGAGAATTAGATGGGGACACCCATAGTCACCATTATTATTTAACATTGTCAGAAAAAAGTTTAGCCACTGAAATAATAGCAGAAAATAAAATACCTGGCATTAATATTAGAAAATAAGAGATAAAATTATCTCTTTATGCTGATACAATTTTAACCAGAAGATATAAGACCTGCAAGTACTACTAGACAGGCGAGTAGAGGGTATATATTGAAAATTCACAGTACAACTTCAAATGACTCAAAAATAAGAAAGGTTCTTCCAATTCACTAGTGGTCAAGAACATGAAAATTGAATTAATAACAACAAAACAGCACAATGTACTCACAGGCTAATAACAGTAAATAAAACGATCTGTAGCTGTTGCTGGTAGAAACGTAGGGAAAAGATCTGAAATGTTCTTAGACATTGCTGGTGGCGAGGTAAACTGTTAGTCTTTTTTTGGAAAGCAATCTGGCATCTCTTAAAATAATGTATAGCTTTTGACCCAGAAATTCACTCCCGGGAATATTTTCTGTAGAAACTAAAGCCACAGTACCTAAGACTCGACACACAGATATTTATTACAGCATCGCTAATAGGGGCAAAAATGAGAAAGAAACGTAATGCCCATCAAAAGACTGAATTAGATGCATACCAGTTGATTTGGAAAACAATCCACGAGGTATTTTTAGGTAAGAAAGGGAAAAATATATCATATGATTCAATTAATGTAAAATAAAGAATAACTCCCTCCAAACAAAAAAAGCTGTGCGTTTGTGTATGAGAATAGAATTATGTGTATATATAGAACCGTATATATGTATAAGATTAAGTATATAAACTTAAATATTGTTACCGTAAATTAAGTATATACAAGACCAAGTATATGGATGTATTTGCACCCAGAATAAGGGATGCGTGTGTGTGATTAAGGATAGCTACATGCACATTCATGTTTATGTATATGGAGGACTAGGTATATGTGTATACATACAGAAATAAGGAGGGGTTGATTTATACTGGAGCAGTAACGTGTGATTGGACTACGGGTGTGATTCGATGTACATGTACACACGTGTGTGGAAGTAGTCAAGATCTGGACTGCATACAAAGTCCGGGCAGAGCTGAGGTTGTGGTTGCCCATGGGAATGGAGACACGGATGTACGTCTGTGTGAGGCTGGGGACCGGGATTTGGAAAGGATGACAGGCATAAATCTGGATCCCAGTCTGGATCTGAATGAGATGGGGATCTATTTCCTACACAATTATACACAGGATTTTATAGCTGTAGCTCTGTAAGATTATGAATACAGATTTTGTGGCTGTATGAGATTATTAATTGGATTCTTTATCTGTACCTGAAAAAGATTTTGATTCCATGTCTAAGATTATGGTTAACTTTATTTGACTATGTAAATTTGTATATGCAGGAATGTATTAATATAAATGTGTCTATCTTTTGCATCATAAAATTATGGAAAATGTGTCTCTCCATATTTTTAATAGCTAGTAGTTTGTAAATATATCTGTGTAGAATACCCTGTATGGGCTTGTGTAAATACACATCTATTTATACAGGAAAATACAGACTTATATACATGAGTCTATTCCTGTAGAGGTATATGTAAATATATCTGCAAATGGCTTATCTGCAAAGTGGATTATGCAAAATGGAATTTTGTTGAGATTATGTAAATACATCCATGCTTTTCGAGGGTGATGCAAATATTTCTTTCTCTGATTCCAAATCAGATTATTTAATGAATTCTATATTTATACCAAATTACATAGATTATCTGGATTTATAGAACACCAATACAGTGGCCTATACATGCATGAGTGTCGGTTTAGTATCACAAAAATGTTGCTATATCAGTAATTATCTGTTACAGTATATAAATATATAAGCATAAGATTATGTAAATCAGTTAATATGTATAACTTTATATGTTTAGGGTTATGTAATCACCTATCTTACTAAGCACTATTTACACTGCTACCTTCTGTTTTTTTATAGGACCATGAAATGTCCATGTGTCACAATTGGAATAGAAGAACAGAGCTCCCATATGTATCTGGGATTACGTATAAATATATACATATATACACATACACATACCAGTCTGGCACTATATAGAATTCTGTACATGTCTAGTCCTAGAACTTGTTTAGAATTATGCAATTGTATCTATATGTCTGGTTTGTAGGATTATGCAAATGTATTTGTTATATGTTTGCAAATACATTTGTAGATCTATAGTATCTGTTATCTCTAAAAATGTGCGAATGTACTGATATCTGCATATGATTATACAAGGATCGTATAAGTCAATTTCTTTTTCTAACTCTTTGAGGATAAGATATAGGTCTGAAGTAAATGTTTATGAAAACACATCTGTATTTTTATATATGTAGTATTATGTAAATGTATCTTCCTAGGACTATGTAAAGGTATTTTAATTTAAATCTGTTTGAGATTAGGTACATGTGTCTCTTCAATCTATTTTTAGTTTTAAATTTATTTTAGATGTTTTCTCAAGATGGGCACACAAGAATGTGTGTGTCTGTACAAATATATCTGTATCTGTACAGAAACGTAAGTGAGACTTTGTAATAGTATTTAAACATTTTGATATTATAAATATGTGATACAGACAAAACTACATATTTAGCATACATATGCTATGAAATGCAGTAATTACAGAAATACCTGTGACGCCAGAACACAACGTACAAAATTAGAATATTACGAGAACCGCGTGCTCTTTCCATATACGGTATCTGTGCATCACCCAGACCTAACCACAATTCTAGATTTTAAAAACAATTTCTTTCCTTTGTAAAATGTCATATATATACATCCCCAAGCAATATATTGTTTATTTTTCTTGTTTTTAAGTTACCTAATTTTGTGGTTTTCTGTGACCTTTTTTCACTAAAAAATTATATTTAAAAACTTACTTGTGCTGTTATATGTACCTGTAATTCATTTATTTTCACCACTGGTGGTCAATTTCTCCATCCCGCAGCACATGACCAGCTTTTGGAGGTCTTTTATCTGGCGTAGCAATTACCTCCACTTCATTCTCCCTATTCAGGATGTACTCCTGTGACTGAGTACTTTCAAAAACTCATTTTGGCAAGTTCCTTGAAAGTTATTGATATTTAGATTGAAATTGCATTAAATCTATAGGTTAATTTGAAGAGAACTGACATCTTTATGATTTTGAAGCTTTGTATCCATGAGCATGGGATAGAAACGTGGTCATCTTTAACGTCTTTCAGTAGAATCCAGTGTTTTCATACAAATCTTGTATATATCTTGTTAAATTTATTCTTAGGAGACATATACATGTATATATTCCTATTGAAAATGATATTTTAAATTCACATTTTTAAATTGCTGTCGTCTACAGAATCTGCAAAGAATTTTTGTATATTGATCTTACGGGTCACTTTGATAAGTGCTCTTGTATCAATTCTAACAATTTATCTGCTGATTTGGGAGGATTTTGTAAGTAGACTGTCAGAATTTCTAACTAATGAATTTTGTTCCTTTCATCCCAAATCCTTTTTTATGCATTTATTTTAAAACAGTGTACATATGTATCTATGTCTATCCCTGTTTGATTACATATGTGGATAGGTATGCATGTTGCTCTTCTTGTTCTAAACAGGGCACACCTTTGCATAGAAGTGGTGGTAATGGACATCCTTATCTTGCTCTCATTTTAAGGAGGTTACTAACATTTTAGCAGCAAGTATGATATTTTGATATAGTTTTTGGGTTTTTGTTTTATGGAAACCCTTTAATGGGTGTAAAGAGTATTCTTTCTACTCCTGGTGTGCTAAGGATTCTTACCATGCTCGGATCTTGACTTTAGCAAATGCTTTCTGGTGTCTGTTGGGATGATCATATTTTTTCCCTTATACAATCTGTTTCTCTGTGGACATTGTTTTTTTTTTTTTGAGACAGAGTTTTACCGTGTTGCCCGGGCTAGAGTGAGTGCTGTGGTGTCAGCCTAGCTCACAGCAACCTCAAACTCCTGGGCTCAAGCGATCCTCCTGCCTCAGCCTCCCGAGTAGCTGGGACTACAGGCATGCGCCACCATGCCCAGCTACTTTTTTTTTTCTATATATATCTTTAGTTGGCCAATTAATTTCTTTCTTTCTATTTATAGTAGAGATGGGGTCTCACTCTTGCTCAGGCTGGTTTCGAACTCCTGACCTTGAGCGATCCACCCACCTCAGCCTCCCAGAGTGCTAGGATTACAGGCGTGAGCCACTGCGCCCGGCTCAATCTGTTTCTCTGATTAATTACTTATTTTTTTCTTTACTTTTTATCTCGGAAACTTTTAAATGTCTATGAAAATAGCACAGTATAATGAACCCTCAGGTATCCATCACCTAGTGACAACCAGTATCAATATTTTGTTAATCTTATTTCAGTGATTTCCTCTTCCCAGAGTTCCCATTACCCGTCATTCGAGGATGTTAAGGCAGAGGTCGTGCCATTTCAGCCGTCAATATTTTAGAATCCATCTGAAGGGCATTTTTGTTCTGTTTTGTTGCTGTTTTTTAATCTATAAACGTATTCCTTTCTCTTTTAATGTCACTGACTTGTAGAGAGTGGGTGAGGGATTTGACTGTTTGCTTCTTTGTATTATCACTTAATTTGTTTCTCGTACGTATTTCCTGTGAACTGACGGTAAGAAATGAGGTTCTAGGTTTAATTTTGTTAGGAATCCTGCCCAGGGGGTGCTGTGCAGCCTGTTGTTCTGCTTCAAGTTGAGCCAAAATTGGTCAGTGGGTTAAGACGGTGTCGGCCTCATCCTTCCATTAGAGCCTTCCCATCAATCTTTCACCTGACGGTTTCAGTAGCTATTGATGATCATTGCTGGGATCCATTATTTCATTAGGAGTCACACAATGGTGATTTTCTAACTGGGCCATTCTTTCTGCATTTGCATGCATAGATTTTTCCAACATGAAACCACTTGAGCTACTGAAATAACCTTAACTGTCTGATTACATTTTATCTTCCTACATGTTACTGAATTCGTTTTTCTTAGAATGTTTGCATTTATATTTATGTATGAAATTGGTCTATAATATTTCTTTATGATGCTATTCTGTCTTACAAGGTATCAATTTTATGCTTATTTCATAGAATGAATTAGGAATACTCCTTTTTTGTCAATTCTCTAGCGTAGTTTATGTAAGGTTGGAATAACCTTTCCTTAAAGAGTTGGGACTTGTGTGGAAAACATGTGAACCATTTATTCTCTTTGTAATAAGTCAACTATAATTTCATTTCTGTTATGAGTGAGAAACTATCGGTCTTTCTATTTCTTCTTGGCTTCAGTTTTTCAAGTTAATTTTTAACATCTGCATATATTATCCAAGTTTCAAATTGATTGGTGTGAATTTCATCTTTCTTATCTTTTGAATACATCTTTTCTATTCCTAATATTGTTTGTTTGGGCCTTCTTTCTGTTTTCTTCGTCCTTATCACCAATTATGTCAAATTTATTAATCAAAACCAACTTTTGGCATTGATGATCCTTTTTATTGCCTTTAATTTACTTTCTTTTCATTGAGTTTCTTTTTTCTAATTTCATGAGTTTATACTTCATTAATTTCCATCCTTTCTTCTTTTCAATAATTAGCATTTTAGGCCACAAATTGGCCTCAAAATACAGCTGTTCCTCTACTCGCCATGTTTGAAATGTAGTGTTTTAACTGCCATTCAGTTCTAGACATTTTTAAGTTCTCATTTTTATTTCTTCTTTGACCCAAGAATGCTTAAGAAGTGTATTTTAAATTTCCAAACATGAGGACTTATTTCTTTATTTGGTACTGACTTCCAAAATGCAGAGGGCTTGGCCTGTGTGACATTAGTTCTCTGTATCTTGTTGAAACGTGCTTCACAGCCCGGCTTGTGACCAGTTTTTGTAAACGTCTCATTGTTTGACAAAAATGCACATTTTGAATTGTTCTGTACCTTCTGTAAACCTATTTTTCCACTAATTCTATCCGTAATTGAGAGAAGTGTGTTTAAATATCTCATTAAGATGGAGGGTTTGTCCAATTCTCCCCATGGTTTTATTAACCTTTGCTTTCTATTTCTGAGGCTACGTTACGAGATACAGAACATACTGAGAACCGTGGTATCCTCTTGTGAATTAAAACATTTATTTCCATGTAGGAAATCACCCTCCCCTCAGTAATCTTTCTGTCTCTACGTGCGTTTGTCTGATTAGCAGCTACACTAAGTTCAGTGACCGCAACTTTCCTTTGGTTTGCTGCTGTCAGGCACCACGCCCACCCTTCGACCTTCACGCTTTCCGCGTCTCTCTCTCTCGCGCGCGTGCGGCGTGCAAACAGCTTTTACAGGAATTTTCTCTTATTGAATCCAATCCGACAGTCTTTGCCTTTTAAATGGTGAGTGTGATTCATTTACATTCACCATTATTTTTCTTCATTGATATATTTGTACATTTTCTAACCCTTTGTTCTTTGTATTTCTCGTATTTTGATCTATGATTTTTTCCCCTTCTCTTGTCTTTACTTTCAATTTGTTTCAGGTCATATTTCTTACTCCATTTTCCCCCATTCAACTGGGCTGAATATTATATTTTTTGCTTCCAGTTTGCAAAAGTTATCCTCAAGATTACAGTATGAATAATTAAGTCTCACATTAATCTGTATATAAAAGGCACAATTTGAGGACGACACGTTGTTATTCTTGTATCAATAAACGGAGACTAAGTTATCCCGTGATAACAAGCAACCTCAAAAATCTTTGTTTTGAAATCTCCGAAGTTTATTTTTTTCTCAAACTACACGTCTGTCATGATTTGGCTGGAGACTGTGTCGTGTCTCCTTCCCTCGCTTCAGTGCAGACCGATGGAACAGCTCTGCCTGAGAAACTGTGGTCTCGCAGAAAAGGAAAAGAAGATCCTGGCAGAAGGGGAAGATGGTTGCAACATTCCACACAGAAACAATACATGTCATGTTGTGTAGCACACCGTGCTCCTGTTTTACTTGCCAGAGGAAGTCACACGGGCTAAGCCTGACATCAACAAGGCTGAATATGTGATTCTTTCACAAGGAGGCTCCGCAGATGCTTTCAAGATGATACAATCCAACAGACTCACTTGCCCTCCCTTCACACAAAATCCACTCGTCACCCTTCTCCCAAGAGGAACAGACTGTCACGCAATCGCTGCATTGGGCTCAACGTTTAGGATCTCCTAGTGTTTTCTCTCCCGTGCTTTCTCTTCTTTGAAGTAAAAGGGCACATCATGCAACCCAAACTCAGCAAACAACAGTGGGACAAAAGATGACAACCACCACGAACACCCACATTCAGGAAGGGTGAGGTTCATAGCCACTGGTCTTCCAGAGCAGATCTGAAGCCGAGTTGTACGGATGTTCCACGGACGCCCCTCGGGGTGGACAGCGTTCCTTCTTTGGGCCCCGGCTCTGCTCCAAGTCCTGCAAGCCTTTTCAGCTCTGTCCTCGGGGCAGTCTCTGCCTTTCCGTTGCTCCTCTTGACTCGTCTGAAGAAAGCGCTGAAGACCACGTCCTCCTGGGAGGCCGAGCCTCCTTCCCTGCCTGCTTTTGCGCAGGGTTGGGGCAATGGTGGTTCTAAGTTTTGATCAGAGCCTTTTAGTTAAGGCCAGTGGTCCATGGTGATAGCATTCACTGAAAATCTAGGTGCCTTTATGTATTTGATTCCTGTCAGCTCCCTATGCCAGTAGCCACACCCAAAATTATTTTTGAGATGTGAATATCTTAAGCCCAGTGGACTTTTGTGGAAGAACCACACCCCCATTCACATTTCGTTAAGCCGTTATGCCCAGCATAAAGGATTCATCAGGGGCTACCTTATTCGGAGCTTTTAACATCCAAGTTACCAGGGCGAGGATATTGTGACCTAGCTCCAAGCCTTAATTTTTTAAAAATTTTTCTTTCGAAAAATTCCAAATGTCTACAGATTAGTAAGAATAGTATAATTTTCATATATTCTTTCCTTTTCACCAGTTGTACTATGCCACATTTATGTTCTGTCTCTTTTTAGATTCTTCTCTTTCTTTCTGGCTTGCTTTAAACACACACACACAATCATTATTGCTCAACCGTTTGAGAGCAAGTTGCAGTGATATTATTGTATCCTAAATATTTCAGCATGTAATGAGGACATGCTTCTATGTAACCACATTATAATTACCTAATTCAGACAATTCAGCATTGGTAAAACATTCTTACCTAATACACAGTCCATATTCAAATGTGCCCAGCTATCCCCAATTCGGGGTCACAGACTGCTGGCATTCCGTCGTCACGTATCGTTAGTGAGCTTCTTTGTCTTTCATGACGCTGGTATTGTTGAAGGGTGCGGGTGGGTTGTTCGCTGAACATTCATCTGTTTGGGGTCGTCTGACTGTTCAGCCGTGGTCGTGTCCAGTTCACGCGCCTTCATGGGAACGCGGCAGGAATGGGGTTGGGTCCTGCTCGGTGGCCCATCTTGGAGTGCGAAGGTGTCCACTGCTCCCGGACGAGGCTGCATATCCGTGGCCTGCGTTGTCCAAAGCATTGCTGACGAGTGACGGTTGCATCTTTCCATTTGCCGTCCTGGAATTTCTGGGCTCTCGTTTCTTTAATCTCTGCAAGCCGGGAATTCTTTCGTGAGTTCACCTCCTCACTCTAATACCTGGTCAAATGCAGCCAGCAGCCGCCAAGACGGCTCCAGCGTTCTGCCTCCCGCCACTGTGCCTGCAGTCCTCAATGGTGTGTCACCATTTTCTCGAGTTATAAGAGGAAGTTTACCAGATGTTTTGCCACTGTGTGATGTGAATCGCCATCTTTCAGCCACATGTCACATGTTGTCTGGTCCTAAAGCCGATGCCGTGTGTCTTGCGCCCTGTTGTCGCGGGAGCTCCCTGCGCTGAGCAGCACTCTGGGTCAGTCACCCGCGGCTAAGATGCGCTGTCATGTGACATGGAAAATTATATGCGCTCCTGACAGGTTTTCAACTTAGCACGGCCTGAAGACCACAGACATAATAGGAGGACATCCTGACAGACTCTGTGACAAAGTTTAGTGTCGATGTCATTACACTAAACAATTCTGCTAGTAGGAATCTATCCTACGAGAAATATTTGAACATATGCACAAAGATATTACAAAAATGCTTATTTTAGCAGTGCTTATCATAGTAAAAATCTGAAAACCACCTAAGTGGCCATCCATATGGGAATGGTAAATTATGATGCTGTCATACTATGAGATACTTTTGAAACCGTTAAACAAAATGAGATATCTCTGTATGTTCTGCAATATCAACATCTCCAAAACTAGTGTTCAACGGAAATGTATAAACGAATGGAAACATATATAAAACCTATAATCGCATTTGTATAAAAACAAGAACAAATCACAGCATTTTGTGTCTGTATAGGCACATATGGAATGTAAATGTGCAAACTGTTAAAAATGTTTACTCCGAAGAGAAACGTGGGGGGTGGGGAGTGTAGGGTGATCAAAGGGGGACCTTAGCATTTTATCCTGGATATGGCTCGACTGTTTAAGCTGGTTTCGTGTGTTTTCTTTTTTTTTGAGACAGAGTCTCACTCTGTTGCCTGGGCTAGAGTGTCTTTGCGTCAGCCTAGCTCACAGCAACCTCAAACTCCTGGGCTCAAGTGATCCTCCTGCCTCAGCCTCCCAAGTAGCTGGGACTACAGGCATGTGCCACCATGTCTGGCTATTTTTTTCTACGTATTTTTAGTTGGCCAATTAATTTCTTTCTGTTTTTAGTAGAGACGGGGTCTCGCTCTTGCTCAGGCTGGTTTTGAACTCCTGACCTTGAGTGATCCTCCTGCCTCGGCCTCCCAGAGTGCTAGGATGACAGGCGTGAGCCACCGCGCCCGGCCTATTGTTTAAGCTTCTATAAGAGACATTGTTTTATTATTTATGTAAATTCAGACATTGGCTAAATAACATAATTGGTAGTAAAGGGCACGAGGAAAATTCTCAGGCCATTGAATACCTGAGAAGAGATAGGAGAGGGAGCAGTCGGAACAGCGCTCGCGATCACCGTCGTCAAACACTGCGGTGGCTCTCAGGGCGCAAAGGTCCTACACTCACTCTGTACCCCCCTCGGGAGCAGGAGGAGTGAAAACCAAAGATCAATTACTCTCTCAGAGCCGACCGCGGGTGGAGCGGGACACCTGTGTGACGTGATGAATGTCCCGGCCACGGGGATCCTGCGGAGCAATCGGAGCCGTGATGAAAGTTTGAAGTGGAAAACATTTAATCCAGATTTTTTTATCTATAAGTTTCTTGGACAGCCCTACTTTCAGCTTCTGATGAATTGTCCCTCGAAGCCACCGCATATATCTTGAAATGCGTAGTTCCTGCGATTGAGCTTTGGCTCCTAGAGAGACTCACAGGAACACTTGAGTCTTGACTATTGATTTATTCTGCTTCTAAATATACTCCTGGTACCAAATTCCTTAAGAGTCCTGCAACAGGAAAACGTCAGCCACTCCTAAATCACCCAGCCTTCGGCGAGAGGACTGCTATCTCCCAGACTCTCCCGTGGAGTTCTAGCCCAACTACCTACTTTCCTAAGTTATCAGAAAAATAACGAGACGCCCTGGAGTGTTGGGTTTTAAATACTTTGATGCCCTTTCTCTGGAGGCAAGCATACATGATCTGTCCACATCCACTCATGTTTCAGTGGCCAAAGCAAATCAGATGACCGTGTTCACCTGCAAGGGGTGTGGGAAGCGTAATTCTCTGGCACAAACGGAAGGGAAAACAATCAGAAATGCTGATGAGGACTAGTGACATTTGTCATAGCGAGACACCCTCGCCCCCTCTGATTGGCAGCTTTATACCGGGATTACTGGGACCCTGTGCCTTTTGCAAGTCTTGAGCTAAATTATACAATGATATCTAAAACTGTTCCGTATCAGCAATAAACAAATGAAACACTGACATTGAAACAGTTTTAAGAGGGTTTATGTCCACCCAGACTTTGAGACCAGCACTTCAGTGCAAGGGCATGTTTGGGAGGTGGAGAGGGTGCCAGTGGGAGAGTGGGGGGTGGGAGAGGAGAGGCGGAGAGCCCGCTGTCCTAGGGCTCACGGTAGATTGCGCATGACCGCGGGTCCTTGGGAGCAAGTCCACTTCCCCAGCCTGGAATCTGGGCTGGCTCTGCAACTTGCTTTGGTCAGTGGCACACAGCGGAAGCACTACTGGGGCTAGGCCTCAAGAGGCCTTGCTGTTCAGTTTCTTGCCCTCTTAGAAACACTCTGAAACCACCGTGGGAAGAAACCTACCCCCGTTCCCCAGAGGACAAGGCCATGTGGAGCAGAAACATGTCATTCCAGCTCCAGGTTTCCCAGAGAACCTGATGCTACTTGACCCCCTAAGTGACCATAGACAAGGGAGTGATCCCAGTTGAGACTGGTAGAAGCAGCGGCCAGCTAAGCCCGACCAACACTGCCGACCCACAGAACTGTGAGTATATGAAATGTGTAAGTCGCTGTAAGTTGAGGTCAGTTTCCTGTGCAGGAGTGGATAAGTAGGAGTAGGTGGCTGGAGTTGATTGCACAGGGAAACTGTGTGTGTGAAATGGTAGAAAACACAGGCCTTCAAACGACCCACCCAAGGATGAGGGAGCTGGGGTGCTGATCACCACTTTCTGGGAGTCGCTGGCCAGAAAGGAGGCTGGGACCAGGACGCGGGAGTGGAGGGCTAAAGTCTTGACGTTGCAGATTGATTTGATAATCATAGACTCTCCTGGCTGCTTCCAAGCTTAGGACATGCTTCTGGTCCTTTCCTCCTGCATTTTCCCATGACGGTGGAGCACTCACTGGCTGTGTGGAGCCCATTCCCAGTTAGATAGGACGAGACTGGCAGAGGGGAGGTGTGGCTGGGAGGGTTGACTCCCTTTGGGTCGCTGTGACAAAGTGCCGTACACCGGGCGGCTTATAAACAACAGGAGTTAATGTTCCACGGCCTGGAGGCTGGAAGTCCAAGATCAGGGAGCCAACACGGCCAGGTTCTGGTGAGGGGCTGCTTCTGGGCTGCAGACAGCTGCCTTCTGGTTGTATCCACATGTGGGGGGAAGAGCAAGAGAGCTTTCTGGGGTCTCTTTTGTAAGGGCACAGATCGCATTCGTGAGGGCTCCACCTTCATGACCTAATGGTCTCCCAGAGACCCATCTCCTAATACCATCCCACTGGGGACTAAGCAGTCAACGCATGAATATGACAAACGTTCAGTCCATAGCAAGGCTGTGACTTAAATCCCGAGACTCGGGACTGCTGTGATTGCGGCTGACTTCTTCTCTGCCTTTGGGACAATTTCAATCCTGGGCCTGGCCCTTGGTCCTCTTGCAGAGTGAGGATTCCAGGGGAACGGGTGGCCGGCTCTGTTTGACACCCTTTCTGCATGGATTCGCTGGAGCTCCCCTCCATCCACCGAGTCCCACACCCGTGAGTTTTTCTCTGCACCTTGATCAGTTCCAAGGTGGTGGGGGGTGGCGCTGCTCACACCCCCTCGTCCCACACCTGCATTCGGCCCCTCCAGCCACCTCTTCCTCTCTCCCTGTTTCCTCCTGTGCTTCCGTCTTTTTTTCTTTTTAAATTTCCTCTATACCTCTTCTTTCTTTGCTTAGAACGTTTACTTATTTTTTTTTATTTTTTAAAAGTTTATTTTTTAGAGCAGTTTTAGGCTCATAGAGAAATTGAGCAGAAGATGCAGAGGTATCCTGTGTACCCCCTGCTTCCACACACGCGGCCTCCCCGATTGTCAACCGCCCACCAGAGCGGGACATTCGTTACCACTGATGAACCTACGCTGACACGTCGTCCCAAAGTCCATCGTTCACATTAGGGTTCCCCTGGTGTTGCACTTTCTGTGGGTTTGGAGAAAGGTACGACGCCATGTGTCCACCGCTGCAGTACCACACAGAGCAGTTTCACTGCCCCAAACGTCCTCTGTGCTCCTGGTGTCCGTCCCTCCCTGCCACCCAGCCTCCAACAAGCTGGATCTTTTTACTGTCGCCATCATTTTGCCTTTTCCAGAATGTCGTGTCACTGGACTCATATAGTATGCAGCCTTTTCAAGTTGTCTTCTCTTACTTATTGATAGTAATATGCACTTACATCCCCTCCTTGTCTTTCCATGGCTTGGAGCTCCTTTCTTTTTATTGCTGAATAATGTTCCATTGTCAGGATGTGCCACAGTTGATTTGTCCTTCAGGACATCTTGGCTGCTTCCAGGTTTTGATGATTTTGAATAAAGCTGCCATAAACATCCATGTGCAGGCTTTTGTGTGGACACAGCTTTCAATCCCTTTGGATAAATACCAAAGAGCTCAACTGCTGCATCGTATGGTAAGAGTATGTTTGGTTTGTAAAAGCCGTCAAGCTGTCTTCCAAGGTGGCTACACCAGCTGGCGTTTCCTCCAGCAGTGAACGAGGCTCCCATGGCCTCACATCATGGCCAGCGTTCGACGTTGTCCGTGTTCTAGATTTTGACCATTCTTCTAGGTGTACAAGGGGACGTCACTGTTGTTTTTCCTCTCTTTTTCCATGTTTATTCCCCCGCCTTTTTTTGCTCCCTCTCCTTCTCCTCACTCTTTCTATCTTTCTGACCTCAGCCCTATCTTTATCTTGGTATCATCTTCCTTATCATTGATCCACAGAGATATTTTCTAACGTTACATATTTGACTAAGAACAGGTGAGAACTGCCAGAATTTTAAGCAAGAGAATATCTCAAAAAGTAGCTAAGATAGTCTCTTTTTTTTTTTCTGACTGGCGTGCCTTGCACAACTGCCCCAGAGCACTGCCCGCGCGGTATTGACATTCACGCCTCCCATTTGCCTCTTACATGGGAGGTAGGATGCTTGGGAAACTAATTTCAGTGGTGGACCAGAAAGTAGATGTCCTCTCTGGGTTATGGCGCATGAATCAACATATTCGTCTATTCCACACTCACTGAGACCTTGGGAATAACGGCGTGAACGTCCATCCTCGTGATTTACGCACTTGCCTGTCTCAGCACGTGCTCGAGCTCATGCGGTGTCAGATGTGCTTTTTGTGTGTACATGTGGTACATTATAAATAGAGATAGCAGTACAGATAAAGAAGAGGGAAAGAGAGAGAAGGAGAGACAAGGAGATGGAGACAGAGATGGAGCTGTTCTCCTCATTAGAACGTCCCACTGTGGGGTAATCATCTTCCAGGTATTTGAGGACCTCTCCGTGCTTTGAAAGTGATGTCAGAACACAGCGGAGTTTACCCCCATCCTTTTAATTAGCATCCTTGCTGTCTAATGTTCATTTCAGAGATGCAGCTTCTCGGCACTAGACTGTATTTTTACAAAGACCAGAGCTAACTCCCCTTTGCACAAACCATAACCCTTCCCAGATGATGGGGGTGAAGTTTTGTCCAGAAGAGATGACCATCTGTCACCATGGATTTAACTACTTGTCTCACATTGTTCCAGTTAGAGAGACAAGTTCATACCTCTGTAACTATCTAGTGCCTTCCTTGTCACTCGTGTGACGAGTTTGCAAGAGCAACTGATTATTGCCTCCAGGAAAGATGGAAATATACTGGCCAAATTTAACAAAATATGTGTTTAATTGGTGAATAGTGTTGCAAAGGAGTAACTTAATTTGGTAAAATACACTGCTTTATTTTGGCTCTGTGAGTCTTGTCAAGTATCACTTGTCACGGAAGATCGAATTTCTTATTATACTATAAAGAAAATGAATATTATTAAAAAATACAACTTCACATTTGATAATAGTTCCTTACTCTAGAATCCCCCCCACACCGCAGTTGAATGGTCATCATTTTCATTTCTGAAACTGAGACTTAAATTTCCCAGTGAGCACTAAGAAAGGTTTGTGGTTTTTAAAACATATATTTATTTGTTTTAGTAAAAGTGCCAAATTTTTCCAAATGTATGTAATAAAGTGACAATAAATTCAAAGCACACACAATTTTAAGATCTTAAAAATAAAGTTATCATAAAAATGAAACTAAACATGAACGTATTGATCACTATATGAGTCTTCAAAGTGCATTGTGCCTCTTAAATTGCATGAAATTTTTTTCCAGTTTAGAAGTTCTGCTCTATAGGAATTTTTTTAATGTAAGGCAGTTTATGATTTTTAAAATCAATATTTCATTTATGATTCATGTTTTGCTAAAGTGGATAATGTAATGCCTTAATGGATGGAAATGGATCGTGGCAGGGAGGTCAGAAAGCAATTGCTGCCATTAATAATACACGTGCCACAAGGTAATCGGCAGACAGAGAGTGGGCGACTCTGGAATGTTCCCGCAGGGGTTTGGTATATGGGCTGTACACAAAAATAGCAGCTGATGTTAAGGACGGCGTATGTCAGAGAAGCACACATATCTGTGCGAACATTATCAAGTCTTTGCCTTCAGCGAACAGTTTTTCCACTCATTCAAAAACGGCAGGCAGTGAATCACAGAAGGACTGCATTTGACTAGAGACATCAGGAAAAATAAGATGCGCTAGGAGCCCTAACTGCAGGGGCCGCTGGGCATGACACTCCTTTGCTAGATGATCCATCACTTATATGCTCCTGGTCTCCTACTCACAATTCACGCACTGGAGCATCTACCTTGTGACAAAGCCACAGAGCGCAGCTCGGAGGACGTTTGCTCGTGGATAGGAAGCGGGATTTCATTCCCAAACGTGCACGGCGCGTGCGTGTGTGAGTGCGTGCGTGTGTGAGTGCGTGCTCATTTTACAGATGAAAAAACTGAGGCCTGGCACAGTGCAATGATTTGAGCAAGGTCTTAGTGAAGGACTGATAAGTGATTGACCTGGGGTACAATCTTAAGCTTTCTCACTCCAAATCCATATTTCCCTGTATTCTTTGATGCAATAGCATGGGTTTGGGTTGGTAATGAGAGAAAGAGCGAGAGATATTCTGTCACTAATACGGTGTTCTTTATTTAGAAATTCCATTTGTTTTTATTGTTTTCTTTTTTCAACGATGTGTGCTGGAACCAGCTCACCCTGTCTTGCAAGAGCTGATTTTGTGCCTCTCTTCCAACACAGCGCTCAGCGACACCACGGTGGAAGGTTGAAACTGGCCGTGGTAAAAGTACTTACGCCATGGAAATTGGCAAATGTTGCAAATCAGGGCTTTTGTCTGGAGAGCAGTTGAAAAACAGTTACTAGCGCAACACTATTTTCAATGCAGTTTTTATTTTCATACCAGTAATTATTGGACCTTATTGGACCCTTTAAAGTCCGCATCTTTGCTAAGAAATTAAGGCTGAAAGTCAGGACACTGTCTTGATTTATCTTAATAATAGCGTGAGGAAGGGTGAGAGGAAGCTCGGAGAGCGTGGTCACCCCTTCTCTTTGCTGTGACACTCCGGGAGTGCATTTCATCACTTCCCGCGACTGAACAGTGATGTGTACAGGCTCATGGAGCGGAGCTGTGCGGAGTGAGTTACCCACACACTCGGGAACGGACTCTTCCCCTCCCGACTCACTCTACTTAACGCATCGGTTTCCGAACACATCCTTGATCTTGCCCACCAAGCATTACAAATATTTAAGTGTGCATGCACACATGTGTACATATATGCACATATATACATGCATGTATTAAATATACTATTACATATATACACACATTGGGTTGTATGTGTATATAAGTTTATATATGTGTTTGTAAATTACATGCATTACTAATAAATGTTAATTATACATTAAATAATTTTTTTTCTCTACCACAACTTTTTTTTAAAGACTAAAGATGTATGAATCAACATTATACATTATATATTAGGAAATGCGAATAATAAACCAATCATGAAACTAATCTTACTCATACAAAATTAATTTTGATTAATTTTTATTTATCAATGTATGTATTTACCAATTGTGGCAATTCAATCCATTATAAGTGTAAATGTTGCTGTGTACTGTCAAACCTAGCACATGTAAAATGAAAATCTAAGCGTATCTCTCAATATGTATCTGTTATCCATATGCCATTTGTATTATAAAACACATTTAAATGTACCATTTGCTGTAAATATATGTAACATTTTACATTAATATTGACAATTATTTTATTTCAACTATCATATTCTTACTTAAACTGTCTGGTATGCCCATGAAACAGATGAAAACACGCATTGTCATTTCTTGTGAAGAAGCAATAGGAACGCAACTTCGTAAAGCAGGGGTCATAAAGGGTGAATAGTATGGTACATGTTGAGTGTTCCTATTCCAAAAATCTAGAACCTTAAATGCCCCAAATTCTGAAAATGTTTAGTTCTGAGATAACGCAACTGACCACATCTGACCTTATGTGACGGGTCACAGCCAGAATGTGGTCAGAACTTTTGTTTCATGCACAAAGTTATTAAAAATATTGCATAAATTAGCTTCAGGCTTTGTACGGAGTATGTGAAGCATAATACATTTTTTGTTTTAACTTGAATCCCCAAGATATCCCATTATGCATATGCAAATTTTCCAAATTTTTAGAAGATAAATTATACAAGTTATTAAAATTATTTTTAATTGTGCAACTTGTCTTACTCATTAAATATTATCACATTACTAAGTATTAATAATGTTTTGTGAAAAGATGCATCATTTTCTGAGTGTTAGTTAATATTTTTGATACAATTATTGAAATATATGGTTCCAAGTTCAGTTTATGTTGATACTTTGTTATAATGCCTCTCAGAACTGAAGAGCTACGGCTACCTCTTTGTGGTTACGAAATACATAGGATGCATGCACACACACGCGTAATTATATCCATAAACCTATTCTGATAAAATACCCTTTACTCACGGATGCAGAGCATCTGTTTATCTAGACACATATATTTTATGAGTACTCACAGACACACACATACTTGTAAAATCATATATATGCATAAAACATAACTCTATGCATATTCGTAATCCTATTGTAATGAAAATTATGTATGTAATCATATCACATAAAATTTTTGAACATAATTTTGTATATCTAAATATCCATAATACTTTATGTGTGCATACATATCCCTATAGACAAATATAATCCTTTATATGATATTATATACATGCACATATGAATACATTTGCATAATCCTACATATGATATAATCCTGCAAACAAGCCTAGCCTTGCTCTGTGTGTACGTGTGTGTTATGCACTACTTAAGACACTACAACGCGTAAGCTCACTCAGCAGGGGTCCGTGCACACTGCGGGCTGAAAGCCCCGAATGAGCAAGTGCGCTGCTCAGCCCCTCCCCGCTGTGGAACCCTACCTCCCCCTCGGGGTGCTTCACGCACACGCACACGCACACGCACACACACGCACGCACATGCACATGCATGCACACGCACACACGCACACGCACACACACGCACACACACGCACACGCATGCACCTGTACAGCATGAGCCAACTCGGCGCCAGGGGCTGTATTTAAGCAGCCTAGCTGAGTGTTTTATTTCCTTAGATTAAAAGTAAATATAAATTAGGGTCCTAATATTTTCTCCCTGCACCTCAGTGGTTCATCTCATGCCTGGTGTGGCCCGTGGCTGTGCCCGGGCTGCCGGCTGCTCTGCAACCGCCTGGCCTCTGCCCCGGTGCCTTGCAGCCACACGCCTGCTGGGAGCGCGTCAGCACGCTTCCCCCTCACCTCCCGGTCTCATTTGGTGGGAATGGCTATTCCCAACATTTCAGATGAGAAGTGGATGAATTCAGCACGAAGAACCTACAGGCCAGGAGAGGGACGGTACGGATGCGAGCAGACAGTGCACCACGGAGTGGACACAGACGACGGTAAATGATGGAAATTGGAAGGTCGACTGAAATTGCAGTGCCTGTCTTTACTGAGTACTCCCTTACATTTGTGAACTCTAATTTCCACAGTAACCCTGCAAAGCAGGTGTCACATTCCCAGCTTCAATGGTGAGGAAGCTGAGGCATGAGGAGGGTTTTATGACTTGTCCGAAGACCACACACCTACCCGGTGTCAGACTTAGCCTTCGTATCTCCGTCCCTGGCTCCAGAGCGCACACCCTTTGCCCTCTCCCATACTGCTTTCTCTAGCAAAATACCATTTCTTTTTGTTGTTGTTAAGTAAAATTAACAAAATTTACAAACTTGCCAGTTTGCAATAGTAACAAGCGTGCGTGAAACAGATGAAACAGGCAAACACTTACGAATGAGAAAGTTACGTCAACTTCACTTTTCTGGAAGATATTTTAACAATATAAAACAAAATCCTTAAGAAGATCAATGTCCTATGTCTATTTTAGGACTCTAGCGTGAGAAAATAATTCTACAACCTTTATGCTTAAAAATATTTAGTGAAGCCTTATTAAAAATTACACAACGTTGCAAACAATTGTCATCTGCAATGATAATTGAATGGGTTAGTAAATGACGTTATTTTTTGCCTTAGAATATAATATAATCACTAAAAGATGTTTACAGTAAATGTTAAACACTCATGTTAAGTGAAATAAAGGAGAATAAAAATTGTATACATACTATAACAACAACTTTGGAAATATATATACACACTATATATATACTTTAAGGAAACATGCTATTGATATATATATACACACACACACATATATGAAAGAAACATGCTGCAATAACAGAGTGATTTTTCTTTAATTTACTCTGCAATAAATGTATAATCTCAGAAAATGCAATAGTTTAACTTTTTAAAAAAAAGTCGTAGGGCAGAAAGATCAGAGTTCCAACACTGAAGAAGTGACTTAAACACACCATGCTTCAGTGGCCTCCGCTGTCATATGGGACAGAGTCCTCCCCCACAGGGACTTCTGCTGCAGTACTCAGAAGGTCCCCCAAATGCAAGTTCCTCTTCTGCTTTCCCTTTGCAGGATCCTTAGTAGGATGTGTAGCTTCTCAGGACACTGATGACCTACACACCTTCTGTGACCCAGTGCAAAACTCCCAATACTCCTTTGTTCATCTAAGACAATAAACTAGGGGAACCTCCCATTACCGAGCATCTCCCCAAAGGAAAAAGAGACACTCTATAAAAAAGGCATCTGCACTAGAATGTTTATAGCAGCACAATTCACAATTGCAAAGATGTGGAAACAACCCAAGTGTCCATCAATATGTGAGTGGATTAATAAAATGTGGTGTATGTATACCATGGAGTACTACTCAGCTATAAGAAACAACAATGATACAGCACCTCTTGTATTGTCCTGGATGGACCTGGAGCCCATTCTACTAAGTGAAGTATCCCAAGAATGGAAAAATAAGCACCACATGTACTCACCAGCAAACTGGCATTAACTGATCAACACCTATGTACACATACGGTAATAACATTCATTGGGTGTCGGGCAGATGGGAGGAGAAAGAGGGGATGGGTATATTCACACCTAATGGGTGCGGTGCTCACCGCCTAGGGGATGGACACGCTTGAAGCTCTGACTGTGGTGGGGCAAGGGCAATATATGTAACCTAAACATTTGTACCCCTGTAATATGCTGAAATAAAAAAGAAGAATCAAAATGACTAAATCTAAAAGCTGAACTCATTGACTGTCTCCTTACTCAAGTATAACTAATGTAAGGCCACGGCCCCACTCTCCTGGCACAGCTCATGATTCTTAATCTTTTGGGGAAGAGATGGAAGAATACTGCACATGTACTAGCATATTTAAGACTGCCAAAAGTATCCACTCCCCATACATGCTCATACATGCCAAATTTTGCACGTGTAATAGTATCTGGGGAGTCACAGGTGATCTGGAGCTTCCGTAGGCCCCAGGCTGCAAAGTTTGGAGGTGGACCTCATTCTAGGAAAAGGGAAAGGAAAGACTCCGGGTAGGTGGGAGTGGGACCTGCCCATGGGCTCTCTCCATTCTGCCCTGCTTTGCCCCATCCCTCCCCTTCCTCAGAAAAGGGACCAGCTTGGGGAGTGAGGGGTCTTCTCAGGGGTCACAGCACGCAAAGCTTGTCATGTTGATTCTTTCTGCCACATCACTTCCTCTGCGATGAACTCGGGAGTCACAGAGCCTTTATGTGACAGGAGTGATGAATATTAAACAGTCCCTGCTCTGCGCTCCGTCTAGAACAAAACCTCCAGGTAATTCTAGGAGTGAAGCTGTTACCTGAAAATCGAACAGGTCCAAGTATTCACAGAAGTTGCTGCAAATCGAAACAGTTCTTTGAAGCTAAGATTCAGAGATGTAAAAGGATGGTAGAGCCAACCAGTGATCTGTACCCAAGTCTCATCCTACTGGGATCTTTATGCAAACATGCTCATCACCTCCTGCCCTACTGCCAGCATCAAACGTGCGTCTGCGGATGTGCTCTGGAGGGAAGGTATCGGGAGTTATCCCTGCCCTTGTTCAACAGCCTGGGTAGGACAGTGGTTTAGAGCAGGGCTCTGTAAAGGTGCAGAGAATAAATATTTTAAGCTTTGTGGACCATACACAGTCTCCGTCAGGTATTATCCAAAGTTTGTTTTTACAAGTCTGTAAAAATATAAAAACCACTCTTAGCTGTGGTCATATAAGACTGGGCATAGTCTACCTGCCTGTGGTTTAGAACATAAGCTCCGGAGCCAGACTGCCTGGGTTTGAACCCTGGCCCTTCCAACTGTGAGCTCTGTTGCCTCTGGTGAGGTGCTGAACTCTCTGTGCCTCAGGAAACTGGGGGGTCACGGCAGTGCCTCCTTCGCGGGGTCTTGTGAGGAGTCAGTGAGCGATGCCTATGAAATCCTTAGGATGGCAACGAGGCAACTGCCAAATGTAGGCTTAGCTCTTATTGATAGATTTGGGAGGATGGCCCAAGCCTGGTTTGCTTTCCCAGAATTATTTGGGACCTCCAACTCGCGTGGGGACGACGGCCACTGCAAAACGTCAACCCACTGTGCTTTTCCTGCGGCTTGTTGTACACAGGGAGGGACGAATTCTGTGATACTGTGAGCTTAGAGTATTAAAATAGCTCCCACATGCAAAGTGGGATAAAAATAGCTCTTACCTTACAGGGTTGTTTTGCAGAGTAAATGGAATGATGAATATGAATTTGCTCGTTATAATGTATAGCTCTATTTATTATTATGGGAGATACCTGATTATAATTACTGATTAGACAAGAGTTTTTGGCAGAGCCTTTTCCTTGGGTGATACCCCTGATGCAATATATTTTAAACAAGTTTAATCGGTCCATGTTTCCTCCTGTTCTTACTCAGGCTCTGCTCTTCCACAGAGGGAGGGGGGCCTGGATTTATTCCGTAGCCTCAGCATTGAGCACAGGGCCAAGCACATTGCTGTAGCTGTATCATTTTTTTCTTTTTGGATGAAATAGCTTTATTTTTAAGGGATCATACGAAAATTTATGATGTATATGTTTGCTTGTGCTTTCTTTCTTTAAGTGATGTTTTTCAATCACAAAGGACTTCCAATTCAAGACGGCTGTCAGAATAAACAATGCTGAACATCCAACAGTGCTGATAATAACAGCAAAAATGTATGCAGACAAACTAAACCGCCTAAGCTTACGCTGGAGAATGAGGCAAGACTTCCTCGGTGGATAAGAGACCGTAAGGATTCCTAAAAGTGTGAGAGCACACGGACCGGACTGGAAAAGGAGACCCCTGGCTACACCGCCTGGGGCAGCACTGTTGGGAAAGGTGGGACTGGCGGGGGGGTCCCCCAAGCCCAGGTGCAGGTACTAGGGGAGCGTGGAGAGGGGTGCTCCAGGGCAGTCATAAGGGTGCCCATTTGGGACCCCACAGAAAATCAGAAAGGGGTGTCTGTGTCCTGTGTGTCACCGTCTTGGGTCAGGCACACAGCAGGCTGCTGGCATCTGAGAGACGAAACAGCACACTGCCCGGTGGGCAGCCCTAGCAGCGCAGGGCGCCTGCGTGCACAGACGTCACGCGGGGAGGCGTCCAACACACAGACCCAAGGAAAGCACAAGCACAGACCACAGCTGCCAGAGGCTGGGGACAGTGGTGGGGGAGGGGATACAGGGAGGTTGGTTACTGGGTACAAAAGTACAGCTAAATAGAAGGAATAAGATACAGGGTTTGGTGGCACAGTAGGGTGACAATAGTTAACAGTACTTTCTTGTACATTTCAAAATACCTGAAAGAGTGGAGTTGGAATGCTTCTAACACAAAGAGGTGACAAATGCTTGAGGGGATGGACACCCTGCTTACCCTGATTTGACCATTACACATTGTATGCTTGTATCAAAATACCCCATGGATCCCATAAATGCAATCATTATTATCTATAATATCTAAAAATTAAAAAATTAAAAGAAAAACAGAAAAGAAAGTTAACCAACTGTAAGTCCTCTCTGAATGAGTTATGAAAGGCTGCACTTCAGCAAAGCAAAGTAATATTCAGAACTTATAAAGACGCTTGTTTCAAAAAGAAACAAATACCCCTAATGGTAAAATGGACAAAAGTCAGGAACAGATAGTCCTGTTCCTAAAAGATAAAATACTAATACATATATGGAAAGATACTCAACTTCACTAATAATGAAGGAATGCAAGTTAGAACAGAGAAATGCAATTTTTCACTCATCAGAGTAAAACTCGGGTCGTGTCAAATACTGATGACACTGTAAAGAAACCGATACTCTTATTTGCTGCCTTTGTAAGTGTAAATTTTTGTAGGCACTCCACAGAACAATTTTGGCAGCGTCTATTAGAATGAAAAATACACATTCTCTGACTCAACAATTTCCTTTCTCAGCTTCTACCACAGGGACACACTTGTCTGTGCCCCGTCTGACAAGACAAGCGTGTTCACAGCAGCAGTGCTGGCTTCAGGCCACCCATGAAAACTGGAATGACGCACCATCGTCGCACTTACAAAAAAAATGACAGGTCTCCACGCACCAGTGTGCAAAGGTCAGCAAAACACGCTGGTAAGTGAGAAATATACAATTCTCAGAACAAGAAGTATAGTACAACAAATTCTAAATACAAAATCACCCCCCACAAACAAGATACAAAGATATCTTCGTATTTTTGCGTATCTATATATCTTCATGTGTGCGTGTAAACACACACACACACACACACACGGAGGGGAGAGAGGGAGAGAGAGAGATTGATTTAAATTCGAAAGTAACAATGTGTTTCAATACACACCAAACATACAGAGTGATCTCCTCCAGAGGTGGACGCAGATTTTGAGTGGTGTCGATAGCAACTTTATTTTCTATATTTGATATGTTTTTTAAAACAAGAATGTATGTTTTCCTTTGGAATTAAAAACCAGATAATTTTAAAAGTGTAATACAGGCTCGAAATACGAAGCTGAGAAGCACAGTAAACCACACAGGGAAGCAAACCCTACCCTGCCGGGTGGGACGGCGCTAAGCATGGCAGCGTTGTGCTGTCGACCTTCCGCGTGTTTCCGCAGAGGCAGAGGTTCGCGTGCAAGGATGGGCCTGCAGCACAATGCTTGATTTTGGGGGTGAAAATGTATCAGTGTCCGGGAATAGATGTAGAAGAAACTGGCATCTGTGAACGCTGCGAATTCAGGGACCTCGTGTGGATCACTGACACCTGGTGGAGAAACAGACAGCAGGGACACAATCCCAAAACGCTCCGCTGTTGGAGCCTGGAGAGGATAAGGAACCTGAGGGATTGGTTCAGAGGAGCCAGACAGCAGGACAGCTCACACCCTGCCCCCCGCATCTCATGGATGCCCTGTTGGTACCAACAATAGCACAGTGGGAAACAGTGGGACCGAGGGGAGCACCCATCCGGAGGGGGTTTGGCAGCAGACAGGGTGAGCTCTAGGGGAAAGAATTGGAATTCTAAATACAATGTGGGAATTTGGGCCAATTTGGGTTTTGTATTTCCTGGGGGGTAAAAATGTCTGTTTGTAGTATGTTTTCAAATTTATTATTATAAAGTTTTTCATAGTATCCTCTTATAATGTTCAAACACTTTATTACTTTATTTATCTACGTGTCAGGTTTTTTTTGTTTTGTTTTGGGTTTTTTTTGGTTTTTAAGGTTATTTTTGCCTTATCCTTTTTGATCCTATTTGCATAGGTTTATCTGTTTTGTTAGTCATTTCCAAGAACAAGCTTTTGGTTTTGCTGACCAAATCATTTTGGGGGATCTTTACCATTCACTTCAGTTTTTAGCTCAATATTTTCTTCTTTTTTAGAATTTCTTTGGGCTTATTTTCTTGCATTTCCCTGCCCACTAATGAGATTTTGGATTTCCTCTTCTCTGCATTGCCTGTGCGTTGCCTGGAGGCAGCAGAGCATATGGTTAATAAAACATACTGGATGAATGAAAAAAGGACCTGGCCCCTGCAAGGAAGGAAATAAGGTGGAGACTCTTCATGGAGACAGGGAGGAGGAGGAGGAGGGAGGAGCAGGAGGAGAGGGAGGAGGTGGGAGGAGGAGGGCGGCGGAGTGAGAGGAGGTGTGGGGCGAGGTGGTCGGAGGGGGAGGAGTTGGGGGAG